>AWOL01S0019637.1:3908-16315 GCA_000715115.1 Nicotiana otophora
ATCAATCCAAAAGAGATAATAACAAGTATCAACAAGAAAATAAGAGGAAACTGAGATATGACGCACAAGTAAAACTGTGACTGAGTTCAAGACAACAAATAGCAGTTAATTCAAAAGGTACCCGACCACTGCAGGTCCCAACAATGATATCATATGGCCTAAGCATGGTTTCTAACATGAATAGCAGTCAAATTTCATGAAGACAGAGGGAACATGTAATTAACAATAAGCTATTCGACTTTACAGTCTCACGGGATGGACCAAGTCACAATCCCCGACGGTGCACACCCATACGCCCTTCACCTAGCATATGCGTCACCTCCAAAACAATCACATCATACCAAAATCCAAGGTTTCATACCCTCAGGACCAGATTTAAAACTGTTATTTACCTCAAACCGCACAAAATCCTACTATGAAATGCCTTTGCCCCTCGAATCGGTCTCCAAAGGCCCCGAATCTAGCCATAAGCAGCACAATATACTTAATATAGGCTAAATGAATCAATTCCACAAGAAAAACATAAATCACCCTCCAATCCAAACTTAATGAACATGAAATTTCAAATTTCTACAACCAATGCCGAATCATACCAAACCACGTCCGATTGACCTCATATTTTGCACACAAGTCATATTCAACATTATGGACCTACTCCACCTTCTGTAATCAAAATCCCACTCCGATATCAAAAATTCAACCCCCCGGTCAAACTTCCCAAAATTTTGACTTTCTTCATTTCAAGCCTAAATTAGCTACAAACCTCAAATTCACAGTCCGGACATACTCCTAAGTCCAAAATCACCCAACGGAGCTAATGGAACCGATGGAACTCCATTCCGGAGTCGTCTTCACACAGTTCCGACTACGGTTAAAATCCTAGTACTTAAGCTTCTATTTTAGGGACTAAGTGTCCCAAAACACTCAGAAACCAAAAATAAGACCTCCCGACAAGTCACATAAGTAGAAAACAATATGGGGACAGTAGTAAATAGGGGATTGGGGCTAATACACTCAAAACGACCGGCTGCGCCGTTACACTGTCACGACCCAAAAATCCCACCTTAAGGGTCATGATGGCACCTAGTGCATAAGACTAGGTAAGCCTATCACATAAGAAGATCAACAAATTAATAGCAATACAAATATTAATGAAAGCTGAAAAAGTACCATAACATAACCAAAAACATAAATACAATAGTCAAATTCCAAAACACGCTAATAATGAGTCATAAGCTTTACAAAGAGTGTACAAGAAGTCTCAAAATACAACATTGTTTGGGATACAATAAACAGTAGCAAGGAATCAACAAAAGGTTACTTCGATGCCTGTGAGCGGAACAACATGTATACCTTGAAGTTTCTGCAGCTCTGGCTCGACTCTCTAGTGTCAGTACAATCCGATATACCTGCATCTGCACAAAAATATGAAGAAGCGTAGTATAATTACACCACAATCTATACCCAGTAAGTGTCAAGACTAACCTCGGTTAAAGTAAAGACACTCACTAGTAAAAATAACATGTGCAAGATATCAAAATAAAACTGACAATGGAAAATATAATAAAACAAATATTAACCACCTCGCAGAATGTTTAACAACAAGTCAATGTAAGAAAATATGCCTTTGCCAACAATATATCAATGGGACCAGGGCATGTGATAACAGATTGGATTCCACCAATGACTCATAAAACACAGTGGAAAGTCATTTAATAAAAACAAGAATTTGATCAAAACATCAACCCTCGGTTCCAACATATAAACAATAACAAGAATCACCCCCGATATATCTCACAACTATCCCCCAAAGCAACTCTTATGTCACCGCATGCACATTAACAATGGAATGCCAAATCTAGTCATAATGGAATACCATTAACAACGGAATGCACATCAACATTATCTCAACTACCCATAACACCACAAGTCCATATATGTGTTTGGTTTTCAAATCTAAGTCCAATTCGACCCTCAAATCTGACATTTTTATTTTTCAAAACATAATAAAAAGTCCTAAAAATTCCAGAGAATGTTGCAAAAGTGTCACTCACTTAGCATATGCGATGAAATACACCTTCGCAAAAGTGACCTGCTCCCAGCCCCACCCATTTCTCTTTTGCGAGGCTTGCTTCGCAAAAACAAAGCCTGCCATCAACTGCCCCCTTAGCAAATGTGATTGTTACTTTGCAAATGGGGTATATGCAAATGCGAACTGGTGCTCGCATTTGCTATAACTGCAGCACCAACACACAAGCAATTATGAATCAAGTCCAAACCAATCTGAAATATGTTTGAAACTCACCAGAGCCCCCAGGGCTCCACACCAAACATCCACACAAGTCTAGAAACATCATAGAATCTTGATCGCAATCTTATCCCAAACTCAAAACACCAAAATAACATCCAGAACCATGAGTCGGACATCAAAACACATAGAATTCACGATGAAACTCAAGAACCGCTAAAATCACAACCAAGCGTCCGATTCCTATCAAACCAACTCTGAATGACACCAAACATTGAACACAAGTTCAGAATGCCAAAACAGACATTATCCAAGTATCGAAACCAAAATCCAAACACAATAACCACAAAGTCAACCTATCGTGAAACATATGAAATTTCTAAGCTTCCAAATTGCCAACTTTCTGCAAGAAGAGCCAATTCAACATAGGAACCTCCACATCCCATTCCGAGCATATGCCTAAGTCTAAAATCACCATAAGAACCTATTGGAACCATCAAAATACCGTTACGTGGTCATTTTCATAACAGACAAACCTCGGTCAACACTCTTAACCTAAGGTTCCAAACTGAGAACCAAGCATTCCAAATCAGCCAAAAACCTTCGCGAAACCTGACCAACTATCCCCGCAAGTCATGAAATCACAAATACATATACGGGAAGCTTCAAAAGGGAAAAACGAGATCAAATACACAAAACAGTTGGGCGAGACGTTACATTCTCCCTCTTTTAAACAAAACATTCATACTCTAACAAGTATAGAGACATACTTGAAGCGCCAAACAATGAGGATAACGAAAACAAATATCATGGTCGGTCTCCCAAGTCACCTCCTCGACGGGTTGACCTCTATTGAACCTTCATAGGTCCACCGGCTCCCCAACATAGGTCAAATCCGTGACTAGTTAGACTGAGCTGAAATGTAATACATGTGATGGACCTCCATAGTACTTCTGGAGCTTGGAAACACGGAAAACCAGGTGAAATCACGATAAATTGGGTGGCAATGCAAGTCTGTAGGCCACCTCACCCACTCTCTCAAGTATCTCAAAAGGACCAATATACTGAGGGCTCAACTTGCCCTTCTTACCGAACCTCATCAAACCCTTTATAGGAGAAACTCTGAGTAGAAACTTCTCACCCACCATGAATGATACATCACGATCCCTCATATCAACATAACGCTTTTGCTTGGACTGCGATGTATGATGCCACTTTTGAACCAACTTCACCTTCTCCAAAGCATCATGGACCAAATCAGTGCCCATCAACCTTACCTCCCCATGCTCAAACAAACATACCAGAGAACAACATCGCCTCCCATATTAGGCCTCCTACGGAGACATCTAGATGCTCGATTGATAGTTGTTTTAGGCAAACTCTACTAGCTGTATGAACTGGTCCCATGAGCCACCGATCCGTCAAGGGATGAAATATCATACTCACCTTTATCATATTTCCTAAAGGTATGCGAAACCCAAACCACAAAATCTATAGTGATACGCTCCCACTTCCACTCCGAAATATCCTCTGATGTAAACCACTCGGTCTCTGATATTGGTAATTAACTCGCTGACAATTCAAACAACAAGCCACATACTCCACAATATCTTACTTTATTCTTCTACACTAGTAGTGCCACTTCAAATCATGGTAAATCTTCATCGCACCTGGATGAGTGGAATACCGCAAACTATGGGCTTCTACAAGAATCCTCTCCAGCAACCCATCCACATTGGGCGTACAAATTTGGCCTTGAAGTCTCACTACCAAATCAACACTAATAGTCACCTCCTGAGCATCATCGTGCTACACATTGTCCTTAAGGACAAGCAACTGGGGATCATCATACTGACGTGTCTTGATACACTCAAACAAAGACGTCATGACATAACACCAGAAAGAACCCATCTAGGCTCCAACATATCCAACCTCACGAATCTATTTGCCAAATATCTAATATCCAAAGCTAACGATCGCTCCCAACTAGAATAAAAGCAAGACTCCCCATGCTCTCAGCATTCCTACTCAAAGCATTTGCCACCAACCTTTCAGGGATGATAAAGAATGGTGATATCATAGTCCTTTAGTAGCTATAACCACCTTTGTTGTCTGAGGTTCAGATCCTTTTTGTTTGAATAAGTGATATAGTCTCCTGTGATCCGTGAACACCTCAAATGAGAAACCGTAAAGATAGTGCATCCAAATCATAAGCGTGTGAACAATGGATGCTAACTCAAAATATTGCATCGAGTAGTTATTCTCGTAAGGCTTAAACTCATAATATATTGCAAAAGAACCCAATGCTGAAGGTAAAACCAGAACTTGAGTTGTAGTCAGAGTAATCTTGAGCTTCTGAAAGCTCTCCTCACTCTCATCTCACCACCTGAATGGGGGCCCATTCTGAGTCAATCTTGTCAAAGGAGCTGCAATGGATGAAAACCCTTCCACGAAAGAACGATAATACATAGAAAAACCTAGAAAAATTCGGAGAAGTAGAAAGTCTAAGCCAACTCTGAACTCCCTTAGTCTTCTTCATATCCACCTTAATCCCCTCACTAACACCACGTGACCCAAGAATGCCACCCAATCTAGCCAAAACTTAAACTTGTAGAATTTGGAATATAGCGTCTTCTCCTTCAAATTCTGGAGCACAATCCTTAAACGCTACTGGAACAATTACAACATGATGAAGGAATCAAGAAACAACTGGAACACTCTTTTCATCGAGTGCGTAAAAGTTGTTGGGGCATTGGTTAGCCCGAAAGACATCACAAAGAACTCCTAGTGACCATAGCAGGTGTTGAAAGCCGTATTCTGTATATCCGACGCCCGGATCCTCAACTGATCGTACCCCGATCTCAAATCAATCTTTGCAAATACCCTAGAACTATGAAGTTGATCAAATAAATCATCAACACGTGGTGGCAGGTACGTGTTCTTAACCATAACCTTGTTCAGCTGCCTGTAGTCAATACACATCTTCAAAGAGCCGTCTTTCTTCTTCATAAATAGAACTGGGGCACCCCAAGGTGAGACACTCGGTTTGATGAAATCCTTATCCGGTTCATTCTCTTGAAGTTGTTCCTTCTACTCCTTCAACTCCACTGGTGCCATGCGATAACGTGGAATAGAGATAGGCTGAGTGCCCAGCACAAGGTCTATACAAAAATCAATACCCCTTTCGGGTGGCATGCCCGGTAGGTCTACTAGAAATATATCTGGAAACTCGCTCACTACCACAACTGACTCAACGGTAGGAGTATCAGCACTAACATCCCTCGCAAACGCTAAGCAGTCCAAGCACCTCTTTTTAACCATCCGTTGTGCCTTTAGAAAAACATACTACACTACTAGGTACATAACACAATGCACCTCTCAACTCTATCCTCGGCAACCCCGCCATAGCTAACGTAATGGTATTAGCGTGACAATAAAGAATAGTGTGATTTGGTGACATTTAATCAATACCCAAAATCACATCAAAATCTACCATAGTGATTAACAGAAGGTCAACCCTAGTCTTATAGCCCGATAGTGACCAAACAAGAGCGATATGTACGGTATACCACAATAGAAACCCCAACAGGCATAGACACATAAATAAGTGTACTTAAAGAATCACGAGACACTCAAAATATGAAGCAAAATAGGATGTCACATACAAATAAGTGGAACTCGAATCAAATAAAACTGATGCTGGACAACATCTAATGCAACAACCTCAGTCCTATCAGGGAAAGCATAACAATGGACTTGACCTCCCCCTCTAAGATGTCCTCTACCCAAATGTTCTCTACCTCTTCCCAGTTGTGCAGGTGAAGTAGCAACTAGAGAAGTAACCATAGCCTGAATACCCTGCGAGGTCCACCCCTTCGATGTCTGAGACAATCCATCATCATATTCCTTGTATAACGATACTCGAAAGAACTCCTTTGCGGGCGTGGCTGTAGGTATTGATTCTTCCTCGGACGAATAAAATAGTCGCTGTAGGAACCAGGTGCAAAACGTGCACTAGAGGATGGCTGTCCAAAATGAGTACCTTGAGGTCCGTTACTAGTTGGAGCACTACATGTAACCTGAAGTGAAGACTGAACTGGTCGATTGATAAAGCCTCTTCAATGACAATTTGTAGATTAACAATGGGAACCACTAAATCCTACAAAACCCACCTCTTGGCCTCTCTATCTCCGCTCTTCTACATATTGTTATGCTTTAACCTCCTACCAATCTCCAGAACCTGGTCGAATAGAGTCCTAGTCTCTAGCTCCCGTTCCATCCCAAATCTGAGGCTATAATCGAGTTCCTCAAAAATTCTGCAGACTCTCTCTCTAATAGCGGAAACCAAAGCATGTGCATGATGAGCTAACTCGGTAAATCTCATAGCATACTCGGTCACGGTCATAGTCCCCTGGTGAAACTGCTCGAACTCGGTGCGCAACGCATACCTGAGGGTTTGTAGAATGAAGTCCCTCAAAACAAGATAAATGAAATGAGCCCAAGTAAGTGGTGCGGCACCAAATGGCCTACTCTCATCATAAGTTTGCCACCATCAATATGACGACCGCGATAGCTAGAAAGTAGTAAGGTCGACCCCGATCAACTCCACTAAGCCATAGTGTATAGAATACAGTGACACTAGTCTAAGAAACCCTATGCATCCTCAGAAGGCCCATTGCTGTAATGAGGAGGATGATACTTCTAGAGAATCTCTAAACTCTTCTCCTCCTCCTCTGAAGAAAATGGCCTGACCTTGGGCTGAACCCAACCACGGGCTGATCGTTACAACACTCGGAGCCAAATCAACAAGAGCCCGCTATTTTGTAGTGTTGGGCGGGAATTTGAGCTCCTCCCCTATCCTGCAAAGTATCTGGTGTAATCGGGATCAACCCTGCCTAAGCCAAAGTACAAAACGGTAAGGCCCCATAAAAGTTCACCAAGAATTTATGTTTATATGGTGCCAAGGTGAGCTAATGTGCCACAAATCAGATTTTTTGATTGTACAATGCATCGTGGAGTTTGTTGAAGAATTTGTAAAAATGACAATAATGTTGTCCATTATGTTATAGTGGAGCTATTCCGTTGACCACATAATCACCACAGAATGAATCAGAAGCAATTCAAATTTGAAACCCATTTTATGGCCATTCTATTGGCCGCATAACCATTATGCTATCGTGAAATTGCATGGAGGAGTTGACCAGACCCAATGAAGAATTTGAAAACCCTTTTGTGGCTATTCTGCTAGCCGCATATCCATTCTGCTACCCCAAAATGGCATCGCATAATTGACATACCATTTTGTGGTCATTCTGCTGGCCACATATCTGTTCTGCTACCACAGAATTGCACCACATAATTGGCCACTTACTAGACCATCATCTACCCAGGTAAGACCTTGTCCTAAAACCTTCATGAAATTGTTATGGGTTTAATTAGGTTATGGAATCGGAGATAGGCCATGCATGTAACATTAGGTGGTAGTATGTGGGGGTGTTGAACTATTTTGGGTAGTTTCTTGTTGAAATTGGTTGAGTGCGGATGGGATTACCAATGTAGAGATTTGTAGTCAATTTTCCATAATAGGTGTTTGAACAAATTCCCAAGAGACTTATGTCATGAGAATCCTTCTAATTATTATCCGATTTTAGCTATTTTCCTATAGATTTATATTTCCAGAGGTGTTGGGACATTGTAGTAACTTAAGGAAAGCTTGAGAAAAGTACGTTGGCTAAAACTTCCCTCTTAGAAATGAATTCCATGATGTTTCCGTAAGTTTCAAGTATGGTTGGCCTAGGTTTCTAATTCTTAAATTTCGAGGTGTTCCTAATAAATTAAATTATCTCGAGTAATCAATGTGTCGAAAGATGTGTGTACTCAAAACATGTACCAGTTACTCCTATCTCATTATGATCTCCTTAGGGGATGTGTTCAAGTATGGTTTATGTGTTAAAGCGCTATAACTTCAATTTATGTTTCAAATGAAAGTCCATTATGCTTAACGTGGAAGGAATACTCAATGCTCCTAATACCCCTAATGCTCATATTTATACTTAAGGACTTGATTTCAAATGCTCTCATTGTTGATAATCTATAAAGATGCTTGAAAGGGAAAGAAGTGAGTTGGGGATATAAAGTGTGGCCACCGTGCCAATAATGAAAGTTATACTTGTGGCCAATGGTGCCAATGACATGAAATGATGTGTGAAAGATTTTGAAATGAGCCTTGAATCAACTATTCCAAATTTACTCTGAAAATAGAATTGCCTAAAGGCTTATGTACTTGTGTCGTGTTAAAATATGGTTGTTTCAACTAATACCTATGATTTGAACCACCTTTTTAGTCATAAATTACCATGCTCTCTTTTATAAACATCTCCAATGTGATTTGAGTTCTTACATACTCATAAGTTGAAATTGTGCGTTGCTCTTTTGGGAAAGAGTATTTCAAGAATAAATGGTGTATCATTCGTTTATGATTTTAACTCGTGCTTCAACTGCTAGTCATTTTGCTCCATTCTTTGGAAAGGAATCTATTGTGTTTAAACCCTTCATTACTAATGAACCTAAAGTTTTGAATTCTAGAATATTCCATATGTTGATGTTTATGATGATGATGTTTGAAAGTAAAGAAATGAAAATGTTGAATACAAGATACGAGCACCGTGCCATGAATGAAGAATCTTATGTGTTGCCAAGAGAGCCAATGAAATAATGATGTTGTGAATGGTTGAAAGTACTAATGAATCTATATATAGTGTGAAAGGTTATGAGGTGAATGTATTTTTATATCTATTTTCTTTGTATGCAAAGCAAAAATATTTTTGGGAGTATCGTTAGTCACCGAGGAAGGGTAGGTTGAAACAACCTAACCCTAAAACTACATGTGCTGGTGTAGGAGTTATTTAGGGGTAAATCCCCATATTCATATGATGAAATTAATTTCCTTAATTGGGATGAGATTATTCCCCTTATTTAAGATGAGATAATTGCTAGCAGAGGGTGATGTCTATGTCACTGTACCGCATGTCACCTATTGAGTTGAAGGAGTTGAAGGGACAACTTTAGAAGTTTATTTCTAAGGGTTTCATCAGGCCCAGTGTGTCCCCTTGGGGTGCACCGATTCTATTTATGAAGAAGAGGGATATCTCTATAAGGATGTGTATTGATTATAGGTAGCTGAAATAAGTTATTGTCAAGAACAAGTATTCGCTGCTGCATATCGATGATTTGTTTGATTACCATGAGGGTGCTAGGGTGTTCTCAAAGATTTATATGATATCGAGGTATCATCGGTTGATGATTCGGCCTTCAGATATTTTGAAGGCAACTTTCAGCACTCGCTATGGTCACTATGAGTTTCTCATGATGTCTTTTGGGCTGACCAATGCCCCAACAACCTTTATGCACTTGATGAACAGTATATTTCAACCCTATATTGATTCCTTCATCATAGTTCTCATTGATGACATATTGGTGTATTCACTTAGCTAGGAGGATCATGAGCAACATCTAAGGATCGTGCTCTAGACTTAATTATCCAAGTGTGATTATTGGCTTTATTCAGTAGAATTTTTGGGCTATGTGTTGTTTAGTGAGGGGATTAAGGTGCATCCGAAGAAGGTGGAGGCACTTCAGAGTGGGACCAGATCGTCTTCTGCTATTGAGATCGGGAGTTTCCTTAGTTTCGGCGGGTATTATCATCATTTTGTGGAGGGTTTCTAGTCCATTGCTGCACCTTTGACTAGATTAACCTAGAAGCTCAAGCTTGTCTTTACCATAGCTCCAGTTCTGGTTTTTCCTTCATCATCGGGTTCTTATACAGTTTATTGTGATGCTTTGCGAATTTGCATTGGATGTGTATTGATGTACGATGGTAGAGTTATTGCATATGCTTCATGTTAGTCGAAGCCCCATAAGAAGAACTACCCTATACATGATTTGGAGTTGGCAGCCATTGTTCATGTATTGAAGATTTTGAGGCACTATTTTTATGGCATGTCTTATAAGGTGTTCACATATCATAGGAGTCTACATCACTTGTTCAAGAAAAAGGATCTGAACTTAAGGCAACAGAGGTGGTTAGAACTATTAAAGGATTATGATATCACCAATTCGTTAACATTCGGGGAAGGCCAATGTGGGGACCGATACTTTTAGTACGAAGATTGAGATCATGGGGATTCTTTCTTATTCTAGTAGGGGAGAGAACGTTAGCATTGGATGCTCAGGCTTTGGCCAATCGGTTGGATATTTTGGAGCTCAACTACGTTCTTGCTTGCATGGCTTCACTATTTTTTTGGTTTAAGTATGTGTCAATATGATGATCCCTAATTGCTTGTCCTGAAGGACATGGTGCAACACGGTGATGCCAAGGAACTTACTATTGGAGATGCTGCAGGGTCGGTTTTGTGTGCCAAATATGGATGGGATGTGAGATTTGATACTTGTGGAGGCCTACAATTCATAGTATTCCATTCATTCGGGTGCCGCAAAGATGTACCAGTTTTGAGGCAGCACTATTGGTGTCTGAGGATGGAAAATGATATTGTTTATTATGTTACATGGTGTTGAACTGTCAGCAGGTGAAGTACGAGCATCAGAAATCGGGTTGTTTGCTTCACATGCTTGACATTACAGAGTGGAAGTGGAAGCGTATTACCTTGGATTTTGTAGTTAGACTTCCATAAACCTTGAGGAAATTTGATGTAGTATGGGTCATTGTGGACAGACTTACCAATTCTTTACACTTAATTCCAGTCGTGATATATATTTTTCAGAGCAGCTGGTTCTGATTTATATTCGTGAGATTGTTTGCCTTCATGGTGTGCCCGTATCTATTATCTTGGATTGAAGCACTCAATTCACATCTTAATTTTGTAGAGCAGAGCAGCGAGAGTTGGGCACATAGGTAGAGTTAAGCATAGCATTTCATCCCTAGACAAACGGGTAGTCCGAGCACACTATTCAGATCTTGGAGGACATGTTACATGCCTTTGTCATTAACTTTGGAGGTTCATGGAATCAGTTTCTTCCGTTAATAGAGTTCACCTACCACAAAGACTATCAGTCGTGTATCCAAATGGCTGCTTATGAGGCCTAATAAAGGAGGCAATGTCATTCTCCGGTTGGTTGGTTTGAGCCTGGGGAGGCTAGGCTGTAGGGAATTGACCCGTTCCATGATGCTTCGGAGAAGGTGAAGTTTATTTAGGAGTGGCTTCATATGGCTAAATACAGGCAAAAGAGTTATGATGACATGAAGACTCGTAATGTTGCATATATGGTGGGGGAGAAGGTTCTGCTTAAAGTTTCACCCATGAAGGGTGTGATGAGATTCGGGAATAAGGATACGTTTAGCCCTAGGTATATTGGTCTTTGGAGGTTCTTGAGAGAGTGGGAGAGGTGGCCTACAGACTTGCCTTGACACCTAATCTATGAGGGGTTCACTCAATATTTCATGTTTCGAAGCTCCGAAAGTATTATGGTGATGCATCACATATTTGGGACTTCACTACGGTGCAGTTCGATAGGGATTTGACTTACAATTTTGAGATGGTGGCTATTTTGGATCGGTATGTTCAGAAATTGAGGTCAACGAATATAGCATCAGTGAAGGTGAATTAGAGGGGTCAGCTAGTGTAGGCGGCTACTTAGGAAACTGAGCAAGAGAGGCATTGCAGATATCCTCACCTTTTTGAGACTCCAGGTATGATGCTAGAATCATTTGAGGATGAACGTTTGTTTAAGAGGGGGAGAATATAATGACCTAGGCTGCTGTTTTGATTACTTTAGCATATGTTCCCCTATATGGTGCTTTATGTCTATGTTTATTAGGTTTTGTGACATGCTAGGTGGTTGGTTTGGCTTCAGTGATGTTTTGCAGTGAATTGGAACACTTAGTCCCAAGGTTGGAAGCTTAAGTTGAAAGAGTTTACCAGAGTTTGACCTTTGTGTATATAACTCCGTAATGGGGTTTTGATGGTTCCAATAGCTTTGAATGGTAATTTAGGATTCAGTCCTATGTCTGGATATTGATTTGGAGGTCCGTAGGTTGATTTGGTGTCGTTTGGCGAAAGTTGGAAAGTGGAATGTTTGGAAGGTTAATAGGTTTGATCGAGAGTTGAATTTGATGATATCAGGTTCGTATCTTGGTTTTGAG
>AWOL01S0019637.1:18912-30340 GCA_000715115.1 Nicotiana otophora
TGCTAATTTTAGTTATCATAGCTCACTTTGCACCTACATACACCATACCATGTCATTTATATTAGTCCAGGAGTATGATATTTGATATTCATTGGTCATGTACATGTAATCTTGTATGTATGTTTTTCTGTGTAATATGATTTGGACTAATAGCCCGCGACCACACCTAGGAGATTGAGATATTGATCTTGTGACTACACATGGTGGATTGTAATTATTGGCACGTGAGTTATTCATGGAGCATATCTAGCCTTTGTGTGGGATGCTCGTGCTAATGATTCTACCATTGAGTGAGTTCCGGTGTTGAAATATTTCCCATATGTGTTCTAGTAGACCTATCGAGCATGATGATCGATAGGGATATTGATTTTGGTATTGACTTGGTGCCGGGCACTCAGCCCTTTCTATTCCACCATATCATATGATACCCACAAAATTAAAGGAGTAAAAGGAACAACTTCAGGAGTAGGTTGATAAGTGTTTCATCCGGCCTAGTGTCTCGCCTTAGGGTGCTCCAACTCTAATTGTGAAGATGAAAGACGTCTCTATGAGGATGTGTATTGACTATAGGCACCTGAACAAATATACAATCAAGAAAAGATACTCACTACCACTCATTCATGATTTATTTAACCAACTTCAGGGCGGTAGAGTGTTATCGAAGATTGATTTGAGGTCAGGGTATCATCAATTGAAGATTCGTGAATCAGAATTCCCGATGACTGCTTTCAGGACTCAGTATGGTCAGTACGAGTTTCTAGAGATAACATTTGGGCTGACTAATGCCCAACAACAATTAAGAACATAATGAATAGTATATTCCAGCCGTGTCTTGATTCTTTCATCATCAGTTCATTGGCGATATTTTGGTGTATTCTCGCAGTCGGGCGGACCATGAGAAGAACTTGAGGATCATGCTCCAAACAACGAGAGAGAAGAAGTTATATGCAAATTCCCCAAGTGTGAGTTTTTGCTTGATTCTATGGTATTTCTAGGTCGCATGGTGTCTAATGAGGGGATCAAGGTAAATCCGAAGAAGATTGACGCAGTTCAGAGTTGGCCCAGACCGTCTTCAGTTACTGAGATCAAGAGTTTCCTTGTTTTGGCCAGATATTATTGTCGTTTCGTATAAGTTTTATCATCCATTGTTGCACCTTTGACTAGATTAACCTAGAAGGGTGCTCCTTTTAGATGGTCCTACAAGTGTGAGGTTAATGTTTAGAAGCTCAAGACTACATTGACTATGGCCCCAGTGCTTGTGTTGCCTACAAGTATCGGGTATTACATTTCGTATTGTGATACATCAAGTATTGGGCTTGGCGCGGTGTTGATGCAAGACAGTAGGGTGATTGCCTACGCGTCTCGGCAGGTACCCTGTGCATGACTTAGAAATGGTATCTATTGTTCACACATTGAAGATTGGGAGACAATATCTATACAGTGTTCCATGTGAGGTATATACCGACCATCGGAGTCTACAATATCTGTTCAAGCGGAAGAACCTTAATTTGAAGCAGCAAAGATGGTTAAAGTTGCTGAAAGACTATGAGATGACCATTTTGTATCATCTAGGGAAGGACAATGTGGTGGTCCATGCCTTGAGTACAAAGGCTCAGAGTATGGGCAATTTGGCATATTTTGCGGCAGCAGAGAGTCCCCTATCCATGGATGTTCAGGCTTTGCAAATTGTTTTGCGAGACAGGGTTTTTCGGAGCCTAACCGGGTTCTTGCTGTAAGGCGTCATAAAATCTTACCTAAAAAACCCCGAGGTTTCGTGGTGCCGAGGAAGGCATATGTGTTAATGATAGTTGGGAGAAAATATTTTGCAGATTATTTTCTAAGACCCATTATGTGACGGCAGAGTCACTCTGATGGCCGCAGAATGGCCGCAGAGCGAGGCAGTCATTTGGGCCATTTTTTGAAGTCATTTGGCAGCCCATTATGCGACCGCAAAATGATTTCGCGGGCCGCACACTGATTGCAGAGCCAGCTTGAAAATTTTGCGGAGGGAGGTTCTGCGGCGCATTATGCGACCACATAAAAGGTATGCAGACTGCATAACGACTGCAGAGTGGCAGACCTGCCCAGTTCCAGATGGCTATTTCGCAGACTGCAGAAGCATTATGTTGTTGCATATGCGACCGCAGATCCCATTTTGAAGCATCATTTTTGGGTTTTTATAACCCGACCCCATTTCGTTATTTAGACCCTATGGATCATTTATGAAGGGAGAACTTGATATTTGGGGAGAGAGAAAAGGCTCTAGAGAGAAAGAGAGTTCCACAATCAATTATTCCCCAATTCTTACTCAAAATCATGGAATAATTAACAAGGGAAGCACACTAGGTCTTCATCTTATAGGTAAGATTCTACACCCTATCTCTAAATTTCGAAATTTAACTAGAAATGGGAAAGTAGTAAGATAATTCATGGGTATGGGAGTGGCTTATTTTTCATGCATGATTGATCATGGGATATAGGGAGATTGTTGAGATAAAATAGTAAAGAATAGGTTGTGGGATGAAGGAATCCTCTATAAAATGACCTTGAAACGTTAATGTACACCCAGTGCTTGAAACAATGCTCAAATGAACTAGAACCATGATCATCTTCCTAATTTTAGTACAATTTGCTACTTTTCTAAAATAGATTGAAATTTCTAAGATTTAAGGAACATTTTGAGTTATGTAATCTCAAGTAAGGTATGTTGGCTAAACTCTTCTCTTAAAATTTAACCCCACAATATCTATGTAAGTCCTGAGTTGCTTAATGAGAATCGATTACTCGAATAAGCTAGTGTCAAAAGACATTCGTGATCAATATGTAATTTAAATGCTCTTGTTATCTTATACTACTATTTGAGAATGTGTTCAAAGTAGGGCTTGCATATCTAAATGCCTTGACCTCAAGTTGTGTTTCAAAGGAAAGTTAATGAAAGCTTGTGTAAGAAATCGTAACGTGCCTAAAACTCCTATTTGCTCAAATGTGTGCTTAAATAGCTTTAATAGAAATGCCTTGTTGTTGGTAAGTCCATGATGATTGTTGAAAGTAAAAAGTTTTGCATGAAATACGAAACATGAAATACGAATCATGTAATGCGAAATGTGAAATATGAAACACGACAAATGTTCCAAGAGAAATAATACAATTGTGATCATTAGTGCCAATGAAATTAAGCGATGTGCAAGAAATATGAAATAAGATGATTGATAGAAAAGGATGATATCACACATGAGACGGCCAAGCCGATAAGGTCAAAATCGGACGCCATGCCGCTCATATAGCAGTGACTATGTTAGAATTGTAATTTAAATTGTGATTTGGCTGATGTCTCACATTAGGCGGCCTAGCCGATCAGTTTGCGCTCGGTCGCCATGACGCACACATGGCGGTGACTATGCTAGAACTGTAATTGAAATTGTGATTTGGTTAATGTCTCGCAGGAGACGTCCTATCCGACCGGGTCACGATAGGATGCGGTGCCGCACACATGGTGGTGACTGTGCTGAAAATCATAATCGAAATTGTGAATAGTGGTATACTGGTGCCAAAGCTTCACAACTTACAATTTGGAACTTTATTTAAAATATAACTTATCTCTAATTTGATATTTGGTAATTGTTCGAGACTTTTAACTGATATTATGACTTTCCTTACTTATATTACCACTCGTTTCTTTGAGAGAGTGTTTAGTCATATATACTAGTACTATTTGATAGTACTAACGTCCCTTTTGTCGGAGGCGCTGCATCTTTTATAGATGCAGGTGGTTCCATAGCAGGAGACATTGATCAGCGATAGCACTACACTCTTTTCCCAGTTGATTTGGTGAGCCCCACTTCACTCGGGGTCATGTATCTTTAGTTTATTTTATCACAGTGTTATGGGGTATAGCTGGAGCCTTGTTCCTGGCACTATCATTGTACTCTTTTGTACCTAATAGAGGCTCTGTAAAGATAGTGTGGGTGGTATGTTGGTATGGGGAAAGTCAAATTGGTAATGGTGTAATTGTATCACGCGTTCCACATCAAACTATGAAAGAGTACGTATTTTGAAACTTATAAATGATATAACTACTGATAACAAGTTTGAGTTGTTTTTTACTTGATCCTCCTCATTACTTAATTAATGAATAGGATTTTACTGTTTTTCCTGAATATGTTCGGGTAGAATGTAATGTACAGGCTTGCTCGGCCGGGTTATCTCGGTTGACCGCTGGTCGCGCTCCCCGAATTTGGGATGTGACAAATGCTTGCGTGGTTTCTCGGTCATCTCTATATGAGCGCATTAGAGTGTGTCAGTATGACGAACCTTATTTGCTTGCCTTTAAGGACACAAAGCAGCACGGTGATGCCAAGGTGGTTTCTATAAGACATGATGGGGTGTTGAGGATGTAGGGTCAGATATGTGTGCCCAATATGGATGGGTTTCATGAGTCTATCCTTGAGGAGGCCAACAATTCGAGGTACTCCATTCATCCAGGTGTCACCAAGATGTATCAGGATTTGAGTCAGCACTATTGGTGGAGAAGAATGAAGAAATATATGGTAGAGTTTGTGGCTCGGTGTTTGAGCTATCAGCAGGTGAAGTACTAGCATCAGAGGTCAGGCGATGTGCTTCAGATACTTGAGATTCCAGAGTGGAAGTGGGGTCGTATTACCATGGATTTTGTTGTCGGGCTCCCGCAAACATTGGTGAAGTTTGACGCAGTGTGGGTTATTGTGGATAGATTGACCAAGTCTGGACAATTCATTTCGGTTGGGACTACCTATTCTTTAGAGAAGCTGGCTCAAATCTATATGCGTGAGATTGTTCATCTCCATGGTGTGCCGGTGTATATCATCTCCAATCGAGGCATGCGCTTCACATTGCATTTCTGGAGAGCTGTGCAGCGTGAGTTAGGCACAAAAGTTAAGTTGAGTAGAATATTTCAAACCCCAGACAAACGGGCAGTCCGAGTGCACCATTCTTATCTTGGAGGATATGCTATGTGCTTGTGTTATGGATTTTGGGGGTTCATGGGATCAGTTTCTGCTGCTTGAAAAGTTCGTCTACAGCAACAACTACCGATCGAGTATTTAGATGGCCCCTTAGAAGGCCTTATTGTCACAACCCAAATCGGAGGGCCGCGAAGGGCACCCTGTGCCTTACTCAACTGAGTGCTAACGTAGCGTATATTTCTTATCACACCGTCATGGCTAAATAAAACAAAAGGGCCGTCATGAGATAACCAGAATGAAACATAAAGAAATAATCAACATAGGACGATCCAGCATGATATAGAAACTTATACATGTGACATAAGGGCATATAATCTCGAGATGATCATTTGTACACTCAAAACATAGGCCGACAAGGCCATACATGTACCCATATACATGACATCGTTTTACAAGCATCCAAGAGTACATAAAAATCATAATGGTTGGGACAGGGCCACGCCATACCAATCAATACATTCCTAGAGCATACTGACCAAATAGGCAACTACGGAACAAGTGGAGTGCACTAACACCTTTCATTAAGCAGATAGCCTATTAGGAGGACTGTCAACTTGACTATCGAGACCTACGATCATGAAACGCAGCGTCCCCAGGCAAAAGGGTCTTCATTACTAATAACGTACTGTAATGCCCCATAAAATATATTTTAAAAACCATGGTTTCGTGGTGCCGAAGTAGGCTTACGTATTTGGGGATTGTAGAATATCTTCACGGCAAGCTTGCTCATCGCGCCTCAGACTCTTTGGGTTGAATAATGCGTTGGTGAGAAAAGGAAAATTTTGGGCAGAAAAATATATTTTTGCGGCCCGCTATGTGGTTGCAGAATCACTCTGCCGAACGCATAATGGCTGCAGAATGAGGCAGGTAAGGCGAGTTTGGAGCTCGGGTTTTTGGCGCATTATGCGACTACCGACCAGTTCTGCAACGCATTATGCGACTGCATAACACGTATGCGGGCTGCATAATGACCGCAAACTAAGTTAGTTTTGCCCAGTTCTAGAGGACATTTGTGCGGCCTATTCTGCGGACCGCAAAAGCATTATGCGGTCACATATGCAACCGTAGATCCTGTTCCGGAGCTTCATTTTTGGGTTTTTAAAACCCCACCCTACTTTGATTAAATAGGCGTAATGGACCATTTTTGAGCTAAAACCAGATATTTGGAGAGTGAGAGAGTGTCGTAGAGTGGGAATGTGACCTTCAACAAATTGTCCTTCGATTGTTTCTCAAATCTTTGAAGATTAATAAGGAAAACACATTAGGTCTACATCCTAGAGGTAAGATTCTACACACTAGCCCTTAGTTTCGAAATTTATCTAAGAATGGATAATTAGCAAGTCTATTCTTGGGTATGGGAATTGTTTATTTTGCATGCATGTATTATCAAAGGGTGTAGGAAGATTGTGAGCTAAAACTGGTAAAGAGTGGGATGTGGGATGATGGAATCCTCCATAAAAGGACCTTGAAATCTTAATGCACACCTAGTGTTTGATAAAATTCCCAAATGAGCTAGAATCATGATCATCTTCGTAATTTTGGTTCAACTTGTTATATTTCTAAAATAGATTGAAGTTGCTAAGAATTCTGGAACATTTTAGAGTTTAAGGAAGCTCAATTGAGGTATGTTGGGTAAAATCTTATTTAATAATTGGAACCCCCAATATCCTTATAAGTTCCAATCTTATTACAAATCGAGTATTCCGAATACGTTTTGTGACAAAGATGTATGTTCAATTCGTGTTTCAAATGCTCTTATCATATTGTATTATCAATTGAGGATGTGTTCCAAACTATCAATTGTGTATCTACATGTTATGATTCCAAGTCATGATTTATGTGAACATTATTATGCCAAATTATGTAGAGATTGTGACTGGGATTATACCTCCACCCGCATACATTGGGGTTAGACGGCAATGCCGCTTTGTGTATGATTTTGTTATTGGTGTTGCACCACAACACACATATATATATTGGGGTGAGGCGGCATGAAAGCTTCGTGTAGGTTTTTGGTACTATGGTTATACCTCCACCTGTATAGATTGGGGTGAGGTGCCAGGGCCGCTTGTGAAGTTTTGGTATTGTACTTATACCTCCACTTGCATACATTAGGGTGAGGCGACGGGACTGCTTTATGTTAAAGTGGTTACAGAGGATCTCATCTTAAATTCTATAAATGTTAATGACAACTCTTGATAAGCTTGGTTTGCGTTAAACGACTATCTATGCTATGCTATTGTCGCCCTGGTTCATCATATTCATATTGTATTTACGAGTTCTTAAATTGGTGTTCGGTTTTCATACTAGTACTATTAGACATGTACTAACGTCACTTTTGCTGGGGGCGCTGCATCTTTAATGGATGTAGGTGGTTCCACATCGGAGGATATTGACCAGTGATAGCGGTGCTCATTAGCGGTGTCTAATGAGGGGATCAAGGTAAATCCGAAGAAGATTGACGCAGTTCAGAGTTGGCCCAGACCGTCTTTAGTTACTGAGATCAAGAGTTTCCTTGTTTTGGCCGGATATTATTGTCATTTCGTATAAGTTTTATCATCCATTGTTGCACATTTGACTAGATTAACCTAGAAGGGTGCTCCTTTTAGATGGTCCTAAAAGTGTGAGGTTAAGTTTTAGAAGCTCAAGACTACATTGACTACGGCCCCAGTGCTTGTGTTGCCTACAAGTATCGAGTATTACATTTTGTTTTGTGATACATCAAGTATTAGGCTTGGCACGGTGTTGATGCAAGATAGTAGGGTGATTGCCTACGCGTCTCGGCATGTACCCTGTGCATGACTTAGAATTGGTATCTATTGTTCACACGTTGAAGATTTGGAGGCAATATCTATACAGTGTTCCATGTGAGGTATATACCGACCATCGAAGTCTACAATATCTGTTCAAGCAGAAGAACCTTAATTCGAAGTAGCGAAGATGGTTAAAGTTGCTAAAAGACTATGAAATGACCATTTTGTATCATCTCGTGAAGGACAATGTGGTGGTCCATTCCTTGAGTACAAAGGCTCAGTGTATGGGCAATTTGGCATATTTTGCGGCAGCAGAGAGGCCCCTATCCATGGATGTTCAGGCTTTGCAAATTGTTTTGCGAGACAAGGCTTTTCGGAGCCTAACCGAGTTCTTGCTGTAAGGCCTCATAAAATCTTTCCTAAAACAACCCGAGGTTTCGTGGTGCCGAGGTAGGCATATGGGTTAATTATAGTTGGGCGAAAATATTTTGCAGAATATTTTCTAAAACCCATTATGTGACGGCAGAGTCACTCTGTTGGCCGCAGAATGGCAGCAGAGTGAGGCAGTCATTTGGGCCATGTTTTGATGTCATTTGGCAGCCCATTATGCGACTGCAAAACAATTTCGCGGGTCGCACATTGATTGTAGAACCAGCTTGAAAATTTTGCGGAGAGAGGTTCTGCGGCGCATTATGCGACCACATAAAAGGTATGCAGACTGCATAACGACCACAGAGTGGGCAGATCTGCCCAGTTCCAGATGGCCATTTCGCGGACCGAAGAAGCATTATGCGGTCACATATGCGACCGCAAATACCATTTCGAAGAATCATTTTTGGGTTTTTATAACCCAACCCTATTTCGTTATTTAGACCCTATGGATCATTTATGAAGGGAGAACTTGATATTTGGAGAGAGAGAAAAGGCTCTAGAGAGAAAGAGAGTTCCACGGTCCATTATTCCCCAATTCTTACTCAAAATCATGGAAGAATTAACAAGGGAAGCACACTAGGTCTTCATCTTAGAGGTAAGATTCTACACCCTATCTCTAAATTTCGAAATTTAACTAGAAATGGGAAAGTAGTAAGATAATTCATGGGTATGGGAGTGGCTTATTTTTCATGCATGATTGATTATGGGATGTAGGGAGATTGTTGAGCTAAAATAGTAAAGAATAGGTTGTGGGATGAAGGAATCCTCTATAAAATGACCTAGAAACGTTAATGTACACCTAGTGCTTGATAAAATGCTCAAATGAACTAGAACCATGATCATCTTTCTAATTTTGGTTCAATTTTCTACTTTTCTAAAATAGATTGAAATTTCTAAGATTTACGGAACATTTAGAGTTATCTAATCTCAAGTAAGGTATGTTGGCTAAACTCTTCTCTTAAAATTTAACCCCACAATAACCATGTAAGTCCCGAGTTGTTTAATGAGAATCGATTACTCGGATAAGCTAGTGTCAAAAGACATTCGTGATCAATATGTAATTTAAACTCTCTTGTTGGGTTATACTACTATTTGAGAATGTGTTCAAAGTAGGGCTTGCATATCTAAATGCCTTGACCTCAAGTTGTGTTTCAAAGGAAAGTTAATGAAAGCTTGTATAAGAAATCGTAACGTGCCTACAACTCCTATTTGCTCAAATGTGTGCTTAAATAGCTTTAATAGAAATGCCTTGTTGTTGGAAAGTCCATGATGATTGTTGAAAGTAAAAAGTTTTGCATGAAATACGAAACATGAAATACGAATCACGTAATGCGAAATGTGAAATATGAAACACGGCAAATGTTCCAAGAGAAATAATACAATTGTAACCATTAGTGCTAATGAAATTAAGAGATGTGCAAGAAATATGAAATAAGATGATTGATAGAAAAGGATGATATCACACATGAGACAGCCAAGCCGATAAGGTCGAAATCGGACGCCATGCCACTCATACAGCAGTGACTATGTTAGAATTGTAATATAAATTGTGATTTGGCTGATGTCTCGCATTAGGCGGCCTAGCCGATAGGTTTGTGATCGGTCGCCATGACGCACACATGGCGGTGACTATATTAGAATAGTAATTGAAATTGTGATTTGGTTAATGTCTCGCAGGAGATGTCCTATCCGATCGGGTCACGATAGGATGTGGTGCCGCACACATGGTGGTGACTGTGCTGAAAATCATAATCGAAATTGTGAATAGTGGTATACCGGTGCCAAAGCTTTCACAACTTAAAATTTGGAAATTTATTTAAAATTTAACTTATCTCTAATTTGATATTTGGTAATTGTTCGAGGCTTTTAACTGATATTATGACTTTCCTTACTTGCATTACCACTCGTTTCTTTGAGAGAGTGTTTAGTCATATATACTAGTACTATTTGATAGTACTAACGTCCCTTTTGTCGGAGGCGCTGCATCTTTAATAGATGCAGGTGGTTCCATAGCAGGAGACATTGATCAGCGATAGCACTACACTATTTTCCCAGTTGATATGGGGAGCCCCACTTCACTCGGGGTCATGTATCTTTAGTTCATTTTATCACAGTGTTATGAGGTATAGTTGGAGCCTTGTTGCTGGCACTATCATTGTACTCTTTTGTACCTAATAGTGGCTCTGTAAACATAGTGTGAATGGTATGTTGGTATGGGGAAAGTCAAATTGGTAATGGTGTAATTGTATCATGCGTTCCACATCAAACTATGAAAGAGTACGTAGTTTGAAAATTATAAATGATATAACTACTGATAACAAGTTTGAGTTGTTTTTTACTTGATCCTCCTCACTACTTAATTAATGAATTGGATTTTACTATTTTTCCTGAATATGTTCGGGTAGAAGGTAATGTACAAGCTTGCTCGGCCGGGTTATCTCGGTTGACCGCCGGTCGCGCTCCCCGAATTTGGGATGTGACACATGCTTGTGTGGTTTCTCGGTCATCTCTATATGAGCGCATTAGAGTGTATCAGTTTGACGAACCCTATTTGCTTGCCTTTAAGGACACAAAGCAACACGGTGATGCCTAGGTGGTTTCTATTAGACATGATGGGGTGTTGCAGATGTAGGGTCAGATATGTGTGCCTAATATGGATGGGTTTCATGAGTCTATCCTTGAGGAGGCCCACAATTCGAGGTACTCCATTCATCCAGGTGTCACCAAGATGTATCAGGATTTGAGCCAGCTCTATTGGTGGAGAAGAATGAAGAAATATATGGTAGAGTTTGTGGCTCGGTGTTTGAACTGTCAGCAGGTGAAGTCCTAGCATTAGAGGTCGGGCGATTTGCTTCAGAGACTTGAGATTCCAGAGTGGAAGTGGGGTTGTATTACCATGGATTTTGTTGTCGGGCTCCCACATACTTTGGTAAAGTTTGACGCAGTGTGGGTTATTGTGGATAGATTGACCAAGTCTGCACAATTCATTTCGGTTGTGACTACCTATTCTTTAGAGCAGCTGGCTCAAATCTATATGCGTGAGATTGTTCATCTCCATGGTGTGCCGGTGTATATTATCTCCAATCGAGGCATGCTCTTCACATTGCATTTCTGGAGAGCTGTGCAGCGTGAGTTAGGCACAAAAGTTAAGTTGAGTAGAATATTTCAAACCCCAGACAGATGGGCAGTCCGAGTGCACCATTCTGATCTTGGAGGATATGCTATGTGCCTGTGTTATGGATT
>AWOL01S0019637.1:44443-55156 GCA_000715115.1 Nicotiana otophora
TTTAGTAGAAACTCCTCTCTCGATTAAGTCTCAACCTCACAAGATAAACCAATTTAAGATCGGTGAAGATATGCACGAGATAGTAGTGGATTGGTCTTTATGATAACCTTTCTCTATTATCCTTCTAACTAGGTTTAATCAACAATTCAATTAGCCTCTTTCAATTAGTAAGAAGAATTAATGAATTTAACCAACAAGATAGAATGCAATAATATCACAAGTTATGCCTCTCTCGATTACATGAACAAGTGAATATAGATGCAACGATTAAAACATCAAAAACGATGTTATACATAAAAACTAGAGTTAATATCCACAAATAAGTATCAATACACCAAATCCATCAAACCCTAAAGAGAACTACTCCATACATATTGAGTAATTTATCACAACAATGTTTAAATCAAAGGAAAACATAAAATGATCCAAACTCTTGTCCTGAGTGAGGATTAAATGATGAAATACTTGTGCTTTTGCTTCTCCACCTCCTCCTTGGCTTCCTTAGGTCTAAGATGTGTCAAAAGTCCTAATAATAACATTTTCACATGTATTTATACTTAGTAAGGTCGTTCCCAGACAAAAATACCTTTTCCTATGCGAAATATGATTCCACCTCTATAAATATTGCACAAGCACGCCGCATGGGGCGATGCGCCAGTCGGGGCTGTAGTGGGATTGGTCAGAGAGCGTGCAAAATTGACTGGGCAGAATTTGGGCAACCGCGGCGCCCCAGACGTTGCGGTTGTGTGTTTTTGTCAGAGTGAATCTTTTTCCTTGTGTTTTGAAATTCGGATGTGGTTCTCGACCCCCGAACGCGATCCCGACTTAATCCCCTGGGCTTTTACTCAGACTTCAAAGCTCCAAATAGCTCGATTTCATTTTAAAACATATATATAGCTTGGAATCACTCCTACTGGGTATAAAACACGGAATTAGTGCGAAACACTAGCAATTAAAGCTCAAACTCAATTGAAGTGCAGTAAATTAGAGTGCGATAAGCGACTAAAATACGGGATTATAGCTTTCCATCACACTGCACGGACAACTCACGTGCCAACATGATAACTCTCACACAGAAGACAAGTATACAGGAGTACATGTAAATGGTCAATAACATCAGGATTCATCTTCTTAAACCAATATGGGTTTATTTATGTGTATGGATGTATAAGTGTTGTACCACGATTCAAGTAAACAAGCAAGAATAGAGACAATGAATGGCACATAATAAATGATCACCACAAAATGTGCACGGTCTAACTAAAACAGGGTATGCACACCACTACACAAATAAGAACACTAACAATGCCCCCAGGCCATCACAAGTCATCACAAATCATTCCCCGACATAGCCCACCTTGTCTCGCCACGTGCGTAATAATAAAGTAAATGCCCACACTATCTCACCACAAGAACATAATAATATTTTTACCTTGTATCTCCACATGTGCAAACCCACATATATAACCCACCTTGTCACGCCGCATGTGCAAATATCAATAGTAACAATAGCGCGGACAACTCATATGCGAACATCCCGGCAATCCTCTTAACAATACCACGTCTGCCCAAACATAACAACACAATAAAATAACATTACACCATGTGCACATGTGCACATGTGCCACAACATTTCCTCAAAATAGTTTCAATACCACAACCACGCATAGCCCTCGGCTCAACAATACTCGGTACAACAACAACAATAACACAGGAATATGGCAAGTAAATCAACTCAAGAACTTCAGAACACAAAGAAACGAATGAACGAGCTCACAATGAAAGAGACAGCAGAGTCAACTCTCGGTCAAACCTCTTAACCTTCATAAACTTCAACTTTCCAATGTTCGCCAAAATGCAACAAATTATCCTACGGCCCTCCAAATCCAAATCTGGACTCACACCTAAGTCCAAAATCACTATACGAAGCTATTAGAATAATCCAAATGCCATTTCGGAATCGTCTATATAAAAGTCAAACTCCGGTCAACTCTTACCGTTTAACTTTCTAAAACCAGAATCCTTCTTCCAAATTGATCCCGAATCATCCAAAAGCGAAACTCCACCACACACGCTAGTAACAATACATAATACGAAGTTGCTACAGTCCTTAAATCGGCGAATGGAACGCTAATTCTCAAAATAGCCGATCGGGTCGTTATCTTCTCCCCGTCGTAAACAAATGTTCGTCCTCGACCATGCCACGAATTGTTCCAAAGACATCAATCACTGAGTGTACAAACCATACATACACCCACGGGTGACCCCACGTCACCCAAAATCCACGTAAGCCCGATAACACTACCTCAACTGAATGTTTTTCCTTGCACCAATACTAATAGGCCTTAGAACAAAATTTCTCACCATCCGTTTGTTTCCACAAGACTTGATTCCTATATTAACACATGCTATCAGCCTCAACTAGCTGCAATAACCTATGTATACACTCACCAGATACAAATACATCACTTAACACACTACACATATGTCCATAAAAACATTTCTAATCACAATAGCCGTCCACACTCAAACCCAGCACCAGCAATTAACCTCATATCAGCTAGAACCCTGTTCCAAACTTCCACAACACCGACAAGGATAAAAGAAGCATGAAGATGCCATGATAATTCACTCAAATAAACAAGTCACACCCAACACCACTTAGTCCCACACCTCGCAAGCTAAACCCCAATAAGCACAACATGGATATGACTGAATATACAAGGGAAAACATGAAAGAACTATCAAACAAGCCAGATAGGTGCAACTCCCTATCAGTAGCATACTACGAATTAATTCCACAAGGGAGAATCAAAGTATATGAAGAACTCACAAGGATCTCATCCTAATATAACTTTACCACGGCACGCAGCCCATCCCAAACATAACAAACCTCATGGAAAGGCAAGGATCCCATCCTCAGCTCTAAATCACATGTAGATTACACATCATACTAACCGAAACCTTCCACTAAATCAATTTTCGCTAGCAAGGTCACAACACATGCTGAACTCCTACACCGGTAGAACATCTAATTCACAAATCATAACCACAGAGAAATCACATCAAAACCTATAGTAATGGGTAATATAAAGTCATTCCTAGTTTAATAGCTCTCAATAATGAATAAAACAAAACAATAGACATGGGCTACCACTATAGAATCTCCTAACAGGGGTAAACACATAAGCAGAGTACAAAATCATGAAACTCACCCATATGTGAAGAAGCATAGGAGGACTCACCCCGATAAGCAGAACCGAAACAAAATATGAATGATGCTCCTCTATAACAAATCAAAACCATACTTGTGCGATATCATCCGGTGCAGCGGCCTCATCCCTACCGTAGAAAGTACATCAACGGACAGAGCCCCCCTTCTTGGGCGCCTCTACCCACCTGACCTGCACCCCCAGCTGGCGATGCAGGGATATCAGCAACTCGAGTAGAATGCATAGCCTGAATACCCCGTTGTGACACATATGTTCGGAGTCCGGGACAATCTCTCACCATGTGGCTAGTATCTCCACACTTAAATCAGCCTCTCCGCTGGCTCTGTGGAAGCTGTCCGGTACAGGCACTCTGAGACCCATAGATATCTGAAGCACCGCGCAAAGCCTAAAGTGAATACTGAATAGACTGACCCACAAAACCTCTACCATGGCATACCTTGCCTCCAAAATAGGGACTAGTAGATCCTCCCGGTATGCGAGGCCTCTTAGACTCCCTTTCATCTCTCTCCTAAATCCATATGTCCTCTCCCTCCTAGTCTCGCATGCCCTCTAGTCGGCAAGAAATCTCTACCACTTGTTGAAATGGAACATCTGACTACAACTCCCGAGCCATGCTCAGCCGGATATCATGGTTGAGCCCCTCAATAAACCTATAGACCTGCTCTGTAGCTATAGAAACCAAAGTAGGTGCATGTCGGGACAAATCACTGAATTTGACGACATACTATGACACCAACATAGTGCCCTGGCGCAGCTGCTCAAACTCCGTACGCCAGGCAACCTGAAGAGTCCGAGGAACATATTCCCTCAAGAAGAACTCTGAAAATCGATCCCATGTGAGTGAAGTTGCCTCAGCCATGCTACCCAAATTGTACGTTCGCCACTACTGATATGCCGCTCCCTTAAGCTGGAACATAGTAAAAACAACCCCACTCATCTCTACAATACCCATAGTGCAGATAAAGTGCTGACACTCCTCTAGGAAACCATGTGCATCTACTAAAGCCAAACCACTGAAGGTAGGAAGGTAATACTTCTTAAACCTTTCAAGTCTAAGTTGTACTTCCTCAGATGTTGCTGCCCTAATCACGGGCTGAACTGGATAATCCGGTTAAACCAGCATCACAACCAGAACCTGACCAATGTGAGTCGGCTGCTCTAAGGTGCGGGCGGTGGGAGTTTGAGCTCCTCCCCTGGTCTGTGAAGTAGATGGTGCAACCGAAATCAACCCCACCTAAGCTAATGTACCAAACATGCTCAGGAACTGTGCGAAGGTCTCCTGAAGTCCGGGGGCAACAACAGGAGCTACTTGCAGCTCCTCAATTTCTACTCTGGTAGGTGATCTACCTTTAGCACGTGCTCCTCCTCGGCCTCTACCTCTGCCCCTACCCCGACCTCTAGCAATACCGGCTCTGGGTGCAGGGTCACCAGTAAGTCCAGCTCGTGTCCTCACGATATGTGAGAAAATAGAATGACAAAGGCTCAAACTCCTAAGCACAGTACACAAATGATCTGCATGCTCAGTCTCTAAATGAGAATACACCAGTATATCGTCAATAAATACAATTACGAACATGTTTAAAAAGGGTATGAACATACGGTTCATCGAATACATGAATACTGCTGGGGCATTGGTCAAATCGAATGACATAACACAAAACGCAAAGTGCCCGTATCTGGTCCTGAATGCTGTCTTCGGAATATCTTTCTCCTTAACCCTTACTTGATGGTACCCGGACCTCAAGTCTATTTTTGAGAAACACTTGGCACCTTGCAACTAATCAAATAAATCATCAACCCTCGGGATGGGTACTGATTCTTGATCATCACCTTTTTCGACTGTCTGTAATTAATACACATCCATAAGGAACCATCTTGTTTCCTCACAAATAACATAGGTGCTCCCCATGGTGATGTACTAGGTCTGATAAAGCCTTTTGTCAATAAAGTCCTTTAGATGTTCCTTCAACTCTTTCAGCTTTGTGGGGGCCATTCTATATGGAGGAATAGATATTGGGTGCGTATCTGGTAGTAGGTCAATAGCAAACTTAATTTCTTGCTCTGGAGGAAGACCTAGAAGCTCATCGGGAACAACATCGAGAAACGCATTAACCACAGTGATGGACTGAATGGTTACTGACTCAACTTTCACATCCTGAACCCGAACTAAGTGATAAATACATCCCTTTCTGATAATCTTCCTTGCCTTGAGATAGGAAATAAATTTACCTATCGGCGACGCCATATTACCTTTCCACTCCAAAACAGGCTCCCTTGGAAATTGAAATCAGACCATCTTTGATCTAAAATCAAAGTTGGCATAACAAGAAGCCAACCAATCCATACCCATTATAACGTCAAATTCTACCATATCTAACTCAATTAGGTCTGCTACTGTAGATCAACTATGAACTACTATTATACAACCTCTATATATTCGTTTAGCTATCACTGAGTCCCCAACAGGTGTAGACATCTCAAAAGTTTTAACCAATTCAGGTTTTTTTCCAAACGTACTAGCAACCAATAGAGTAACATATGATAAGGTGGAACCTGGGTCAATCAATGCATATACATCATACGAGGAGACTAATAATATATATGTAAAAACATCAGGCGATGACTCCTGATCCTGTCATCCTGCTAACGCATAACTGCGGTTCTGAGGACCGCTCAAGCTAGATGTTTTGCCTCTGCCTCTGCCTCTACCACGACCCATTGGTGGTTGTGAACCTTTCCCGGAGGGGGGGGAGGGGGTAGTGATGATGAAAAACCAGATACAGATCCCGCTAGCTGAGCTATACTTGCATCACCTCTCGTCGGACAATCCCTATACAGCACTGCCGCTGCTTACCACACTGAGCAGCTCGTTGAAAGGGTGGCCTTATCTGACTTGACTCACCCCTATACTGAACTTGAGGCCCTGCAATTCTGACCATGCGTTCAGTATGAGGAACGATCATATCTCTTACCGCCTAATTGAGGGGGTGCACTAGCTGATGGCTGGGCTGGATGCCTCGGGTATTGTTGTCTCTAACCTCCTTGAAACTCACCAGAAGGACCCGAATACCTCGCTCTCTTATTCTGGGGCTTTTCATGGTCATGATCGGCTCTCTGCTTCTTCTTATGCTACTCTACAACCTGATTGTATGCATGAATACGAGAAATATCCATGCTTGGCTGAAGTGAGACTGACATACAATCGTCAAGCAAGTGTGGCTCTAATCCCATCACTAACCGGTGAACCTGATCCTCCATCTTAGATACGATAGTGGGAGCATACCTAGCCAACGAATCAAACTGAACACTGTACTCTCAAACACTCATGTTACCATGCTGAAGGGTCAAGAACCTATCAACTCTGACCCGTCTTAGCTCAGGTGGCAGATAATGAAAAAGAAAATCCTTTGTAAACTCCGGCTATACTGCTGGAGGGGCATCCTGACCTCGGGACAACTCCCAAGACTCGTACCAATTAACTGCAATATCCTGAAGTCTATAGGAAGCTAGCTCAATTGACTCGGTTGCAGTGGCCTTCATTACCCTCAAAGTCCTCTGCATTCTATCGATAAATATCTGGGGGTCATCGTTTGGATCCGCCCTAGTGAATACCGGAGGATCCAAATTAATGAAATCACGAAACCCCACATTGACGGACCTATCTGCATGATCAATTCCTACCTCCTGTCGCCGAGCTTGTGTGGCTACTAATCGAGTTAATAGCTGAATAGCATCTCTCATCTCCTGACCCGGTGCATCTCCCTGAGGAGCTTGACGTACAGGGGCGGGCGCTGGAGCTGGTGCCCCTCGGAGATCTTCTAGAGAGGGCGGGGTATGTGAAGACTAAGATAGAATCTCACTATGACACTCTCCCCGAACCCTAGTAACTCATGGTGCTCGACTAGTAGTCTCATCAGCCGCAGACTTTCCCTTCATGGTGGTTGTAGTCTTCGGAGGCATCGCTGAAAACGTAACATATCGTTAAGAACATGAATTCTAATATCGCACGATCTAAGATAAGAAGAGAGGATAACATCCTATATGTCCTGTAGCCTCCTGTCTATAAGTGTGGTTCACAACACGCCCATAAACAAGACTCTACTAGACACGGTCTGTAGACAACCCTAGGACAGAACTGCTCTGATACCACTTTTACCCAAACCGATGGGCCGCGACGGGTGCCCGAGTCATACCTGTCGAACACCCTTGAGCATCCATATAAGATGTAACCATGAATAACATCTGCTGAATTATGAGAATAACATACATGAGGGAAATCTGCCCAAAAGACATATGTACATATACGTGCAGAATACGTAGGGCGAGCCGACAAGGCTGCTATAGACAATTATATACCCAAAACTGGAAGCCGGAAAGGCCACATACTATCAAACTATACATACTTTCTATAGACCTCTATTAGAATATACAACTGTACAAGGATGGGACTGGGCCACGTCATACCCATATATGTATACAAACATATCGTACCAAAATCAAAAGCAACTCTAGATCACATGAAGCACGCCAACTCTCGCTGATCAAGGATCTTAAGAAGGGGAACCGTCAGCTTGTCTATCTGCACCTGCGGGCATAAAACAAATGCCCCGGGAAATAGGGCATCAGTATGAATAATGTACTGAGTATGTAAGGCATAAAAATCAGTACATAACAGACATAGATGAAACATGGATTAAAGAATTCCGAATGTAAGTCTAAATCACTTTGTAAATCCTGAAACATTTATAATATCCTGCACGTGCGTATAAATGTCGTGTCATGCATAGGTGTAGGTGTACATAACATCATAAAGCCTCTGAGGGTATCCCATCATATCATCTCGTCCGCTGTGGGAAAAATCATCCACATATACCAGCTGATCAGGTGGTGGTGCGTATATAACGCCCTACCATTTTCCTATATCCCATGTACATATAAGTACATATATATATATATATACACGTATATAACTCCATCTGGTCATGGGTCAATTTGCATATATAAATGAATGCAATGCATAAAAATATGTTAATATGATCAATATACCTTTCGGACAAACTTTATCGACTACGTATTTTCTGAGACCCATGAGCAGGAGATGTGATAATAAGATACATGGGAATTCGAGAACATAGGCACCTCTAATACTCCCATGAATAGAGTCATTTATAAAAGTTGCGTATTTTGCTCGTTGCATTTGTATCATTTAGATTATGCCAAAAAGAAAGAAGGGATAGCCTTAACATACCTGATCCGATCCTCTAGACAATCCTTCTAACACATGCCAATCGCAACGAAACACGTAACAACGAGATTGAAATAGGGAATAATTCGTATGAAATACCCGAAGCAGTAACGTTGCTATGCAAAGATAATATTGGCTTAAGCTTTTCCTTAAGAACTTAGCAATAACGTTGCTATTTGGAAAATCATCTTTGTTGAACTCTTTCTTAAGAGATAAGAAATAACATTAATGTATAAGGAATCTTGGCTGAAACTCTTAGAAAGAACGTTACTTTCCTTGAAATCCTTTCTTAAGAGATTATAAATGTTATCCTTGCTTTTAGGTAGGCCCCACATAATTAAGCTTGGTGTCACATAACTTTTCCAAGTGTGACACCTTTAAGTCTCTTTCAATAGTCATAAATTGGGAAAGGGGGGTGCTTCCACGCTGGGGAGGGGTTAAGTTTATCCCAAGTTTATTAATTAATTACCCACTAATTTTAATTAACTTGTTTATTCCCCCATTAACCAATAATCCTCATAATTAAGAATTATCTCAAATTACTTAAAATACTACTCACTTTTAATACACTTTACATACCCTACTATCATGGTCATGGGTTACCTTGTATGGCACTAGTCCATAAATACCGGATATTATGGCTAGGACCATATTTTATCCCAAATCGACAACCTTCAACGAAACTCATTTTCTTTGATTCATTTACCCTTTATCCTTCACGGCACTTACTTATCGCTTGTTATAAGTAGCATAAATGCGTATAACCTCAAGATAATCTCATCCCGGAGTCTACGTCGAGTAACTTATGACGAAACCTTTACGTGCGAAATGCGAGATACAACATCATTTACGTTCATCAAGCGTACAACCTAACACCCATATTTAACTTCTTGTGGAAATCGACCCCAACTTTTTTGGGTACTATTCTTCTAGTGACTGTTTCCACTCACTATTGAGTGCGCATTGGGTGTGGATCAATATTTGGCGCCGTTGCCAGGGAGTTTTATGTGTTAGCTATATATTTAAATGTGTTATTGAAATATTTCCTTTCCCTTCCGTGTTACTAACTTGTTGGAAGAAATCATAGGTACAAACTTTGCTAACAATGAGCTCAGATATATGCCATTAGGGGACTTGGACGGTGAGGATGAACAACTCGATGAGGTACCTCAAGTGCCACAGTAGAATCGGCGAGGCCGGGTTCCCCAAGACAACGTGCATGTACCACCCCCATCTCCACCACCTCAACCACAAGCGGCACAAGACCAGATTGTATCCAATGAAGGTTATGCTAGTGCAGTAGTCCCCCCTCATATTAGGGCGGGCAACTTTCAATTTACCAATGTGAATTCTCGAGCAACGAGGCTTTGTCACCGGTGAGCCAAGTCAAAATTCCTATAAACATTTGAAGGGCTTTGTGGATACGTGCTGGGGGAGCAAGCAAACTAATGTTTCCGAGGATGCTTTGAGGCTAAGGATGTTTCCCTTGTCTCTATGGGGTAAAGCTTTGTATTGGTTGGAATGTTTACCAAATCATTCAATACATACTTGGGATGAGTTGGCGAATAAGTTTATTGTTATGCTTTACTCTCTTGGGCATATGGCTACTCTTAGGGATGAAATATTGGCTTTCAAGCAAGAGCCAAATGAACCTTTGCATGAGATTTGGGAGAGGTATCGGATAATGGTGAAGCAGTGCCCGAAAAATGATATGACCGACAATATGATCCAGCAAACTTTCTACCATGGTATAAATACTACGAACTAATGCATGGTAAATCAACTGGCTGGTGGCAGCTTTATGACAACACCTTATGCAGAGGTATGTGAGATTCTTGATATGATGGTGGAAACATTGTCGGCTTGGCAATCCCTAGCTAATGTTACACAAGGTGATCCCATAATGGTGCACTTCCACAAAGAGTTGCAAGGCCATGGGCAAGCCATTGCCGAATTAATAACAACCTTTACTCAACTAGCAAAGGCCCAACTTAATCAAGTGTAATCTCCTAAGCAAGTTCATGCTATGGAGGGAATAAATGTATTAGTGAACAAGAAGAGGACCAAGGGTCCACAAATGCACACCCGAATGGAGATTTATGTGCAAGATGATGGTGAGTTTGATCAAGATGATTCTTATCATGAGAAAGAAGAGGAAGTTCAATATGTGAACAATTTTCAAGGGCAAAGAAACAACTTCCACGGCTCAAATCAACAACAATGGCAACCACAAAA
>AWOL01S0019637.1:72132-84905 GCA_000715115.1 Nicotiana otophora
CAAAGCCATAACTAACATCAGTTCTCTCAAAAGCTTATTGACAAGTTCATAGGTCATACAGAAGTCAGGTTCATGCTTGCATTTTTCAAAAGCTAAGGTCACATGATTGACCATTATAGGATAACAAACTACTTCAAGTAAAGTTTAAAAGCAAAGCATAGTCTAGAATTAGCATAAAGAACATCAGACATGAGAGTTCAGTAGAATCATAGACAGGAAACCAATAGAGTACAGTCCTCACATGAAGATGTCTAGCATGAGAACCTAATAAAAATGGGATAACCAAACAGGTTGGTGGACATGGTCTACAAACAAACATTAATTAAGCATGAAGAAACTCGAACATGCAAAATACCTATCGTAATACAAAAGCTTAAACAACACCAGAGCTCATAGCAAGAAAGGATACCTCAAGAACTGGATTATCATATAACACATTGGAGAAAAGGCTTGATATTGCATTCTTTACCTTGTAAGCCATAGGTGGGAGTAAACAACATAGCATTAAACTAGGCATGGAACACATTAAAGTTACAATTAGTAGGGTAACACATTTTGGCTAACATAGTTGAGAACTGAATTTAGTAGAGTATTATGTTACACAGGAATTATCCAATATGAACTAGAGCACATGAATTAGTTTATCACGATAATGCAGAATAAACTAGGGATGTCATCTAAGGATGAGCAATAGGTATAAACATTTAGACACATAAAACACACCAGGTTAGACATGCTCGAGGTTGTGAGAATCATTCATGCTGAGCATATACCATATGCGTACATCGAAGGTTGAAATTACGCAAGTTCAGAGCCATGAAATAGTAGTGTAATATAGTAGCATGTTGGTTTAAAAAGGTTTAAGTGGCATAGATGTACAAATCATGAATATAAACGAAAGTGAATGAAATTTCTAGGGCCAAAGTCACTAACCAGTTTTAGATGAACAAACAAACAAGTAAAAAGAAACAGTCCCAGTAATATTCCAATCGTCAATAGCAAAGAACAGCAGAACCCCAAAATCCCAGTGCATCAGAGTTCCCAAGGGTTTAAAGTGAACCCCAAGGTGCTTGCACCGAGAAAGGGCAAAAATCAAATTCCAATGGCCTTGGCTTTCAGCCGGCCAAGGTCTCAAAATAAAGAACAGTAGGGGTGAGAGTGAGAGAGCAATAGTAGTAATTTTACATGGTAATCGTTGCAGTAGTCGTTAGGACTTAAAGGGGAAGCGGGGAAGGGTGTTTATACAGTAGTTAGATCAAACGACTAAACAAGGAAGGAAAATTAAGCGAACATAAATAAGGAAAGAAGAAAAATACACATGCAATCAGTAAAGTAACCGGAAAGGAAAGAAATCAAACTCCAAACCCTAATTAGGGTTCGGTGCTTAAGATCGGCCAACTAGTATAACGAATCAGACCTTTCTTCATGTATATGGACGAAATATGGTCCAAATCTCTAAGATTGAAGTCGATTGAACTCTGATTTGGCGATGGTACTTGCCAAAATTAGGCAAGTACTTTTGTAATACCATAAATGTTTGACCAGTAGTAGAGAAACATAGATGTGGTAAGCAAATAATGATGGAATCCCATTATCAACGGGATTAGGAGAGGGATTTAAGGGGGAGGCGGCTAGGGTTTTACCGATGAGAGAAGATGAGGGTTTAGAGGATTTGGTTGTAGCTGTCTCAGAAGAATGGGTGTTAGGGTTTGGATGGAGGGTAACTAAAATGGGGAATGGCATTGGGTCGTTCATCATTTGAGCATTTAAGATCAACATCCAGGATTAGAGAAGAAGCGGGGCGGGTCGTAGAACGGGTCTCGACCGGTTATAATTAAAGGGGTCGTTTGGTTTTGGGCTAGGGGGATTGGGCAAATGTTTTTTGAGGTATGGGTTGGTATTTGGGTCCGAAAATTGTCTTAGGATAGGTCTATGAAATTAAATATGCAAAAACTATTTAAAATAATTTATAAAAAGGATTAATAAATAGTAAAAATATTATTTATGCAGTAAAATGCTGGGAAATAATAGCCTGACATTATGAATTTATAAAACATATATGTAGGTGTAAATAATAAACTTTGATGATTAAGTCATCACAAAATAATTTGGAAGGGTAATTAGTAACTATTTGAAAAATAATGCAAGAAAATAAATTTTAAAGCATTAAAATATTATGAAAATTGTAGAAAATACTTATATGGCTCATGTCAATTGGTGATGATGCAAAAACAAGATATTCATACTTTCCGAACATAAGATACCAACTGGAAACAACGTAGACTTCTAAAAGACGTGCTACCAGCAAAATCGCACAGGAACAGGGATAATCATCATTGAGAGGACTTAGAAGTACTAAACTTTACAGTACAAGAGTCAATTAGAAAGAAGGAGAGACTCACACTAATTCATGCCAAGAAAGAAGGTTGCCTTACATACCTTGTTGGAGATCTAATTACACACTATGGTGGTTAGCTTCGCCTCTAATGAATCTTCATAATCAATTCCACTAGATGATAATCGACATGACTATGACTCCAAGATTCACTTTCTACTTTGCTAAATCCAGATTCACTATCTACTTTGCCTTAATTTGCTAGGAAATTTTAAAGAGGCGTTGAGAGTATTTTGAGAGGACTCGTTCTGATGATAATTCTGGAATGAAAGAAAAAGAGCCTCACTGCCCTTTTAATACTATTACCAAGCATAAGAATTTACGCCACTTCCATTTGCAAAATGGGTTGCCCCGCTCCAGTTGTTGCGGTCGGTGAGACACATGGTGTAGACCCAATGAAACATGTGACTGCTTTCTTGCTTCGAACGTGTCTCCAGCTGATTGGCCGCACTAGGATCCGCACTTACCTTCGAAACATTCGTACTCGAATGTTGAATTGTGGCCCATGATGATAGTTGCATTGTTGCCTTCCATAGTGGGGAATAGATGGGGGTACCTAGATTTCATGTCCTCTTCAGCTTCCCACATCATTTCCTACTTACTTTTGTTCCTCCAAAGTACCTTAACTTAAGCTAATTCTCTGGTTCGCAGCTTATGGACTTGTCGATCTAAGATGGCTACCGAAATTTCATCGTAAGATAGGTTTTTTGTAACTTGGATATCTCCAATAGGGGCGACACGGGATAGATCACTCAAGCACTTTCGGAGTATAGACACGTGAAATACCGGGTGCACTGCTTCCAATTTCAAGGGCAACTCAAGCTCATAAGCCACATGACCGATAGTCCACATGATTTGATATTGTCCGATATAATAGGGGCTGAGTTTGCCCTTTTTGCCAAATCTCATAACGCATTTCATAGGTGACACCTTCAAGAATACCCAGTCCCCTATAGCTAACTCTAATTCTCATTGCCGGTTATCCGAGTAAGATTTCTGCCTATTTTAGGCGGCCAACAATCGATTTTGAATTAGCTTCACCTTCTTTACTGCCTGTTGTACCAGCTCTAGTCCCAATAACTTTGTTTCACCCACTTCACACCATCTAATAGAAGATCAACACTTTCGCCCATATAGGGCCTTATATGGTGCCATATTATACTACTATGGTAGTTGTTGTTATTAGAAAATTCAATGAGTGGTAGATGATCCTCCCAATATCCCTTGATGTCCGGGACACACGCCTGTAGCATGCCCTCAATTATTTGAATAGTGCGCTTGGCTTGGCATTCGGGTTGTGGAAGGAAGGTTGTGCTAAGGTTAATTTTTGTTCCCAATCATGTTTGGAATGATCTCCAGAAGTTAGTTGTAACTAGGCATCTCTGTCTTATATGATGGAAATTGGAACCCCATGGAGTGAAACTATCCCCTTAATGTATATCTTAGCATAATCTTCCGATGAGAAGGTAGTCTTAACTAGCAGAAAGTGATCCCACTTGGTGATCAATCCACGATAACCTATATATAGTTAAACTTTCACCATTATCGTGGTAATCCGATAATAAAATCCATATTGATCACTTCCTATTTCCGCGTTGCAATTTCCATATTCTGCAGCAACTCAACCAGTTTCTGATGTTCAGCCTTGACTTGCTGACAATTTGGACACCGAGCGACGTTCTTGGCGATGTCCCTCTTCATGCCATTCTACCAGTATAGTTGTCTGTAAATCCCCGTTAAAAATTTCCTAATGATTTAAGATTTTAAAGTAATCCAACGGTATTCGGGAATAACGTATTCGAGTATTAAAGGAGACCCATGGGATAGAACCACATCATTTTGAAATGGAAATATATATTTAAGGTGTGTTGGAACATACTAAGGAGTTTCGTGAATTGCAAGAAGTTGTGTGGAATAAGTTGGATACATTAAGTGGAAAGGATGTCTCAATTCTCACAACATCCTACTTCAAATGCATGCTGCTACCAAACTATAAAGACTTAGGAGGTAATCGACCTATCGAATTAAATACCTTTGAGTATAGTTTCCAACGTATCAAACCGTTCGTCATTTGGATATTTCTACAAACAGTTATGACCATTTAACTGAACCTATGTCATATGCGCACAGATGCGCGGCCACATATATTTGGGAGTTTCTACCTTGTGTGCGCGGCCGCGCACGTAGAAGCACATTAAATAACCCCAAGGCCGGGTAGAGGGAGGGGTTAATTCATTTTTGAGCTAAAACCTGATATTTTGAGAGTGAGAGAGTAACCTAGTGTGGTAGAGTGATCTTCAACAAATTGTCCTTCGATTCTTGCTCAAATATTTGAAGATTAACAAGGAAATCTCAAAAGATCTTAACTCAAGAGGTAAGATTCAAAACCCTAGTCTTCAATTTCGAGTTTGGGATAAAAGATGGATGATTCGGAGCATGATTCTTGGGTGCAAGAGTATTATTTATATATTCTTGTACCAATAATATTTGTGAGAAGATTAATGAGCTCAAATAAGTAAAGATTGGGTTGTGGAATGAAGGAAAACTTGTACAAGAACCTTGTAGCCAAGTTTACACACCTAGTGTTTGATTAAATGCTCAAATGAGCCGAAACCATGAATATCTTCTTAATTTATGTTCAATTTTGTTATGTCTCAAAATAGATTGGGATTGCTAGAAATTTAGGAACATTGTAGTAATTTAAGGAAAGCTCAAGGCGAGGTATGTTGGCTAAACCTCTTTCCTAGAATTGAATTCCATGTTGTTGTTGTAAGTCCCGAGTTATTCTTTATAAATCAACTATTCTGAATAAGATTTGTGTTGAAAGGTATAGGTTCAAAATGTGTTCTGGATGCTCTTATCATATGAAGTTATCCTTCGGGAATGTGTTCAAAGCATGAGTTGGGTATAAAAATGTTATGACACCAAGTAGTTTTTCAAGTGAAGGCTATTATGCCATATTGTGTAAGAAGTCTCAATGTGCATGACTCTTAATTGCTCATACGTGTACTAAAAGTCGTGATTAGGGATTCCTTGTTGTGGATAATCTATATAGATGCTTGAAAGTGAAAGTAGTGAGTTGGGGATATAAAGTGTGAAGTGGTGAGTTGGGGATATAAAGTGTGAAGTAGTGAGTTGAGGATATAATGTGTGAAATAATGAGTTGGGGATATAAAGTGGGAACACCTTACCAAGAATGAAAGTTATACTAGTGGTCAACAGCGCCAACGAAATGAAATGATGTGTGAAATATTATTAAATGAGCCTAGTTTCTACTATTCCAAATTGACTCCGAAAATAGTATTATCCAAAAGCTTATGTATTCAAGTCATGTCCAAATGTTGTTGTTATAACTAATTCTATGCTTGGTAGGTATTTCCAATGTGTTTTAAGCGTTTACATATTTATGAGGTTAAATTGTGTATTGCCCTTTTGGGGGATGGTACTTCAAGAATATTCTCTATGTTGATGTTTATAATGATGAGCCTTGAAAGTAATGAAATTAAAGTATGAAATATGAGATACGACCATCATGCCATGAATGAAGAATAATATGTATGGAAAAAGGGATACAATGAAATAATGATGTTGTAAATAGTTGAAAGTACTAATGAAGTGATAGTATGAACATGAAATGTGGTCATTTGCCTGAATGAAATTTATGCGGTGTTGTATGTCCCAATGCTTCAAACTATAGTTGTATGCTTCTGAAATAATATATGTAAATGACTTCGATGTCAAGTCATCAAGAATCATGAACTTAGCTAATGACCTCAAGATGTCAAGTGAGTGAATAACGAGATGAAAGGGAGATGTCCTATGCTAAATGATGATGAACCTTAAGAAAAGAAATTGAGCTCATCTGCCATTGAAATGGACTTATTGATTCACTATGCATGTGCTAATGTAATGAGCTATGTGTCTCCATGCTGAGCATGAATATGAAGTGTTCAAATGATCCGAGAACTTACGACTTTAATGTAATGTTAATCATGTCGCTCTGAATTTATAAATAGTTTTGTGCATAATGATGCGTTACGAAACCTATGGACGGGCTATGAAATGAATATGTGTATAATATGTGAACCCTATGGATGGGCTATGAAATACATAGGTGTATAATATAATATGAATGAACACTGTGAACGGTCTATGAAATGCACATGTGTATTGTATAGTATATGTGAATCCTGTGAACGGTCTATGAAATGCACAGGTGTATTGTGTAAGTAAACACTGTGAACGGTCTATGAAATGCACATGTGTATTGTGTAAGTAAACACTGTGAATGGTCTATGAAACGCACAGGTGTATTGTGTAAGTAAACACTGTGAACAATCTATGAATCGCACATGTGTATTGTATGTTATATGTGAATCCAGTGAACGGTCTATGAATGCACAAGTGTATTGTGTAATTAAATCCTATGAACAGTGTATGTATAATATGATATGTGAACACTAAGGACGGTTTATAAAATGCATAGGGGTAAGATAAGAGAGGGATATGGATAGTCTAGTAAGACGCATTGTTAACGCATACATTATATGCCATTTTCATGGCCTTGTTTGTACATGTTGTTTCAATTACTTTATATTATGTATTCCACGCATATTTTATATGCCTCAGTAAATCTTAAAAGAAGTTTAAAATGATGTAAGCATAACGAGACTTGAAAATATGAATCTATGGGTTGTTTTGTAGTTTTTGATGTACATCATATGCCTCTTATTGAATTACCATGATTTCATATGTTGTTCTATTTACCTTATATGCGAGTATTATTCCACGTGTACTCACTTCCCTTTTGCCGGGGGCACTGTATCTTTTAATTGATGCAGGTATACTTCTACAGGATGATATGGATCTTTGATAGGAATCTTCTGCGCGGTAGATTATGGTGAGCCTGCTACAATTCTAGTGGGCATTCGAGTCTAGTTGGTCTTATGTACTTAGGTATCTACTGTCATAGAAGCTCCATGTAAATTATAGGTCATGTACTTATGTTTTGTGTTTCGTCATGTATTTATGTTCACAGTATTTACAACTATTTACAAAGCTGTGTAACCATCATGAGAAAAACATTTACCGGCCATTAAGCTAAATCTATTCAATATGGTAGTCAAGATCTATTTATGTTTTGATAAATCATGCATGAATTATGATGGGAGGTTGATGTAATGTAGTCTTGCTCGACTGGGTTCACTCGGTTGAGCGCCGGTCACGCTCCCCAAGTTCGGGGCATGACAAACTTGGTATGAGAGCATGGTTTAGGAGTCCTAAGGAGTCATGGAGCTGTGTCAGTAGAGTCCCTCTTATCGGTATGTTCCCAGCCACACTTATAATATGGAGGCTACAACGACATTTAGAAAATGTTTCACTTCTTCTATCCTCAATCGTGCGTTAAGGTTCTGAGTTAGTCTCCGAGTTCCCTTGTTAGTATCAAGGAACATTTGCACATCGTGCTACGAAATGATAAAGGTATGAGGACTAAAGGAATGACTCACATGACAGGCACAATGCGTGAGGTGACCAATTGTCCTTGTAATGGAGGAAGGAAAAGTCAAGGATACGACCAAGGTAAGCAAGGTCATACAGTTAGTCTCGAGAGTCAAGGTTGTTGATTTCATGTATATGTTGCAATTATGTGTTATCTATATGTTGTTTAGGATTGATTTCTAGGTTTCTCTGACTGGTGGATAGGCCTAGTTACAGGGGAGACTCTGTCAAAATATTTGAAACATTTTGGAGTTAGTCAAATTTGGGGGGCTTGAAATGTTTGAAAGAAGGGTCGAGTTATGTTAGGTGTTCGGGAGGACTCTACTCCTCATACGAGGACAAATGATCCTAAGCGGGGGAGAATGTAAAGCCCCGTTAAATATTTCCTAATGATTTAAGATTTTAAAGTGATACAACGGTATTCAGGAATAATGTATTCAAGTATTAAAGGAGACCCATGGGATAGAACCACATCATTTTGAAATGACAATATATGTTTAAGGTGTGTTGGAACATACTAAGGAGTTTTGTGAATGGCAAGAACTTGTGTGAACAAGTTTGATATATTAAGTGGAAAGGATGTCTTAATTTGCACAATATCCTATATCAAATGCATGCTGGTACCAAACTATGAAGACTTAGAAGGTACTCAACCTATAAAATTAAATCCCTTTGAGTCTAGTTTCCAACACATCAAACCGTGCGTCATTTGGATATTTCTACATACAGTTATGGCCATTTTACTGTACCTATGTCATGTGCGTGCAGATGCGCGGCCACACATATTTGGGAGTTTCTGCCTTGTATGCACGGCCACTTACCCAGGTGCGCGCCCGTACATGTAGGATCCCATTAAATAACCCCAAGTCCGGGTAGAGAGAGGGGTTAAGTTATATTAGAACTAAAACCTGATATTTTGAGCATGAGAGAGTGCCCTAGAGTGGGAGAGTGATCTTCAACAAATTGTCCTTCCATTCGTGCTCAAATATTTGAAGATTAACAAGGAAATCTCAAAAGATCTTAACTCAAGAGGTAATACTCAAACACCTAGTCTTCAATTTCAAGTTTGGGGTAAAAGATGGATGATTAGGAGTGTGATTCTTGGGTGTAAGAGTATTATTTATATATGCTTGTACCAATACGGTTTGTGGGAATATTGTTGAGCTCAAATAAGTAAAGATTGGGTTGTGGATTAAAAGAAATCTTGAAGAAGAACCTTGTAGACATATGTGCACGCCTAGTGTTTGATAAAATGCTCAAATGAGCTAATGAATATCTTCCTAATTTCTGTTCAATTTTGTTATGTCTCAAATAGATTGGGATTGCTAGAATTTCCGTAATGTTGTAGTATATAAGGAAAGCTCAAGGTAAGGTATGTTGGATAAACTTCTTTCCTAGAATTGAGTTCCATGATGTTGTTGTAAGTCCCGAGTTATTCTTTATAAATCACCTATTCCAAATACGCTTTGTGTTGAAAGGTATATGTTCAAAATGTGTTGCAGATGCTCTTATCATATGATGTTATCCTTCGGGAATGTGTTCAAAGCATGAGTTGGGTATAAAAATATTATGACTCCAAGTAGTGGTTCAATTGAAGGCTATTATGCCAAATTGTGTAAGAAGTCTCTATGTGCTTAAGACTCTTAATTGCTTCTAGGTGTACTAAAGGTCGTGATTAGGGATTCCTTGTTATCGGTAATCTATATAGATGCTTGAAAGTGAAAGTAGTGAGTTAGGGATAAAAAGTGTGAAGTAGTGAGTTGGGGATATAAAATGTGAAGTAATGAGTTGAGGATATAAAGTGTGAAGTAGTGAGTTGGGGATATAAAGTGTGAACACTGTGCCAAGAATGAAAGTTATACTTGTGGCCAATAGTGCCAACGAAGTGAAATGATGTGTGTAATATTATAAAATGAGCCTCGATTCAACTATTCCCAATTGACTCCGAAAATAGAATTACCCAAAAGCTTATGTATTCAAGTCATGTCCAAATGTGGTTGTTCTAACTAATGTTATGTTTGGTAGGTATTTCCAATGTGTTTTAAGCCTTTACATATTTATGACTTGAAATTGTGTATTTCCCTATTGGGGAAAGGTACTTCGAGAATATTCTCTATGTTGATGTTTATAATGATGAGCCTTGAAAGTAATAAAATGAAAGTATGGAATATGAGATACGGCCATCCGGCCTTGAATGAAGAATAATATATATGGAAAAGGGGATCCAATGAAATAATGATGTTGTAAATAGTAGAAAGTACTAACTAAGTGATAGTATGAACATGAAATGTGGTCGTTTGCCTAAATGAAATTTATGTGTTGTATGTTCCAATGGTTTTAACTATAGTTGTATGCTTCTAAATTAATGTATGTAAATGACTTCGATGTCAAGTCATCAAGAATCATGAACTTAGTTAATGACCTCAAGATGTCAAGTGAGTGAATAACGAGATGAATGGGAGATGTCCTATGCTAAATGATGATGAACCATAAGAAAAGAAATTGGGCTAATGTGTCATTGAAATTGACTTATTGATTCACCATGCATATGCTAACGTAATGAGTTATGTTTCTCCAAGATGAGCATGAAGATGAAGTTTTCCAATGATCTGGGAACTTACGATCTTAATGTAATGTTAATCATGTCGCTCTGAGTTTATAAATATTTATGTGAATAATGATGTGTTATGAACCCTATAGACTGGCTATGAAACACATATATGTATAATATGTGAACCCTATGGACAGGCTATGAAACATATAGGTGTATAATATAATATTAATGAACATTGTGAACAGTCTATCAAACACACATGTGTATTGCATGGTATAGGTGAATCCTGTGAACGGTCTATGAAATGCACAGGTGTATTGTGTAAGTAAACACTATGAACGGTCTATGAAACGCCCCTGTGTATTGTGTAAGGCCCCGTTAAAAATTTCCTAAAGATTTAAGATTTTAAAGTGCGCCTGCCGTATTTAAGGATAATGTATTCGAGAATTAAAGGAGGCCTATGGGATAAGACCATATTACTTTGAAATGAAAATATATGTTTAAGGTGTGTATATATCTCAATTAGCATAAGACCCGACTTCAAAAGAATAGAAATCCCTCAATATAAAGACTTAGGTTGTGATATACCTATCCAATTACAGCCCTCTTAGTCCAGTTAATAACTCTTTAAACCGTTCGTCATTTGGACATTTCTACGAGAAGTTATGACCAAATTACCAAAGGCCGGTAGAGGACTGAACTGCAGATGCGAAGCATCCGAGGCCGCATCTGAAAGATGGGTTGGCAGTGAAGTGCTGCCATAGCATCCGGGGCAGCATCCGAAACCCAGATGTTGGGGTTCATTTTCCCCACTTCACTTGGACAAATTTTGGAGCTCTTCTCCACTCTCTCAAGACCACCAACTCCCCTCTTCTTCAAGGTAAGCAATCCCCATTATCTTGGTGTATTCCATCATTTCTACACTAGTATTGATGAAATCTACACATAAAATAGTTAGATATTCAAGAACCCAAAGGAGGGTTTTGTAAGATTGCTTCTAAAAGGTAATCCTACACCCTTAGACATACATGTATTGATATATTATGGGAACATGAGTATGACTTAAGTATTAGAACTTATGGTATGGTGATTGTAAGCCATAAATTCCGAATTTAAATACATAACCATTGTAGAGATTGAAAGGTGATTATTTGATGGAATTTTGTTGGTTGGGTGTGGATGGATGGTCATGTATGTGATGTTGGAAGTTATGAATTGTTTAATAATGATGGTTGGATAAATTGTTGGTAAATGATAGTAGTTGGATGAACTAATTCTATGGTCAAGAGATGTAGAGATTCATGCCTACTAGGTGTTTGATAAAATGCCTAAATGGCATAAACTATGGAATTTTTTACTAATGTTGTTCCCATAGGATATTTCTATTGTAGATTGATGCTTTTAGTGCAGTGGATCATTGTAGTATCATTAAGGGGCGAATTTCATGTATGTTGGCTAAACTACTCTCTCAGAATTGAATTCCACGATGTTCCCGTGAGTTTCAAGTATGGTTGTGTCAAGTTCCTTATTCTATGCTTCGAGATATTCCCAATAAATTTGATTGTCCCGAATAAGCAAAGTGTTGAGAATTATGTATTCAAAACATGTTACGAATGTTCCTATCACATTATGTTATCATTTGGGAATGTTTTCAAGAATGATATGTGTATTAAAATTCCATGTCTTTGAGTCATGTTTCAAATGAAGGCTATGATGCCAAATTGTGTGAGAAAATCTCAATTTGCTTAAGACTCTTAATTCTCATATGTGTACCTAAAGTATTGATTGGAATTGCCTTATTGTTAATAATCTATAAAGACGGTTGGAAGTGAAATAAGTGAATTGGGGATATAAAGTTTTGCCAACATTCCAAGAGTGAAAGTTATACTCGTGGCCAATGGTTCCAATGAAATAAGATGGTGTGAGAAAGATTATGAATGATCTTTGATTTAACTGTTCCAAAATTGACTTCGAAAATTGAATTGCCTAAAAGCTTATGAACTCAAGTCATGTCCATATGTGGTTGTTTTAACAAATAATATGCTTTATGAGTATTTTCAATCTGTTTTGCATTCTTACATATTCGTGAGTGAAAATTGCGTATTGCCCTTTTGGGGGAAAAGTACTTCAAGAATTAATGGTGTTTTACTTGTTGATGATTTTAACTTGCGCATCAATTGCCAATTAATTTACTCCATTTCTCAGAAAGATATCTATTGTGCTTAAATTGTTCATTTCTAATGAACTTAAAGTTATGATTTTCAAAATATTATATATATTGATATTTATGATGATGACACATGAGAGGGAAGAAATGAAAGTGTG
>AWOL01S0019638.1:0-18444 GCA_000715115.1 Nicotiana otophora
TAAAAAAGAAAATACAAAAAGGAAGAACCAATTAAAAGTATCCATTTGCCAAAGATTCCTCCTGATCTTCCCGTAACAGACTCCTGTGAACACACACCTGCACATTCACATTTTATTCCCTCACAAGAATTACCCAAGAGATTTTTTTTGTCCTTACCCCTTAGCAGAGCCAGTGAACGCCCTCACTCCTGACTCTTTGTACAAATATTCCCCATATAGCACACGAGAGAGGCACAAAGGGGGAGAGACGAAAAAGCAGAGGCTGGAAAATCGTTTAAGTGAACAGAGAAGAGGACTTCCGCCCCTAAAAAAAAAACCTAGCCTCTTCCCATTTTTATTCAGTCAGCTGTTTAGCAAGAGAGAAGGAGCTAAGAAGGACCCGAGGAGAGATACACGGGAGAAGGCTAGATAGAGAGAGCAAAAAAAAACAACAGAGAGAGGGAGAGGAACGAGATTAAAAAGCTCGTCTGCTTCTCCTTCTTGAACGGAGGCAGCTTTCTTCTTCCACCGAACCAGTCAAAACACACCCACAAATACGACCAAACAGCCATAGGTCCCCACCCATTCTCCTCCATTAGAAACCCAACAAAATCACCCCCTAAAGCTCTCCAAATATAGCTGAAAAACACAGCAAAATGGCTATTTAAAATAGCTCCAAAAGGTCACCAAAAATCAGCTAAAAAGCAGCCATAAACGACCCAAAACGAGCCCAAAAAATCAGCTCCAAGACAGCCCTGAACCAGCCCAACGAACACGTCCAAACTAAGTCAAAAGTCAATGAAAACGAGACCTAAAGCAACCACCCCTCAAAACACCCCATTCTTTTTACACACAAAATGGTAGAGTCGATGGCGAGGTCGCCGGCGAGATCCCGTTCGAGAGGTCGGCGTTAAAGGTGGCCGATTCGAGGTTTTCCGTTCGTGGTTCTCTGTTCGATTCCACTCATCGGCTTAGAGCCGGACCTTTTCTCTGTTGATATACGATTTGCGTCACAAAGTCCATTTTCATCTAATATCCCAATAATATATTTGCTCTAATTGGTTTCTGCCTAATCTTCGATTTTGTTTCTATATTTTAGGTGAATAGTTCCATGTTTTTTTTATGTATTTATTTGATTTGATATTTTGAGCCTTTGTTTAAATTATTTACTAAAAGTTATTATGTAATCTTCTTAGCGTAATTATGTTTAGATTCAAATGCTATGTGGGCAACTGTTCGGTCTTTGCATATTTTTATTGAATTTGTTAATTGACTACTCCAGTTAATTGGGCCACTTGATAATTGGCGTGACAAGCGAGAAAGGTCCAAGATGTTTTCTTTTTTTTCCATAAATGAATTGGGTCATTCAAAACTGGGCATGACATGATCGAATTGACCCATGTCTCTTTTACTACCAATATTCTTGTATTTAAATTCATGAATAAGTTACATAAATCATACACTTCTCCACAATAGTTTCCATAAAGACCTTTACAGTGAACCACAAAGTAGCGTAAGACTAATAACATGAACATTCGTAGTTTGCTTTAGACGCAATTAACTATAAATATCGTGACTATGGGTACGGTTCCCGTGGCATAGCCATGATACGTAATCCGAATTCGGGTGTGCATTTCATGTGACCCGATCAGAACTTCGAACAATAATAAAAATAAGCATGTCGTAAATCGCGGGTGCATTTCATATGGCGCGGTTTGTGATGTGTACCAACATGACAAGTGTACGACATCGTGACTTGTTCCAGAAATAAATTCCGTAAATATTAAAAGTTGTCAGAAAGCTAAAAGGCACAATAGATTTTAAATATGTAATAAATCAGATAATTAGGCCAATTATTAATAGTTGAGCGACCGTGCTAAAACTACGAAAGTCGGGAGTGCCTCATACCTTCTCTCGGGTTTACAGAATTCCTTACCTGGTCTTCTGTATTCGCGGACCATAAAATAGAGTCAAATTTCCTCGATTTGGGATTTAAAATAAACCGGTGACTTGGGACACCATAAATTATTCCAAGTGGCGACTCTGAATGAATAAATAAGCCCATTTCGATTAATGTCACTTTAATTGGAAAAACTCTCTTATCCCCATTCCCCTCGGGAAAAAGGAGGTGTGACAATATCGTGTCCACAAGGATTGGATTTAAATAGTATTCTCGTAGTTTCTAGTTTGTTTGCTATCCAGGAGGATCAACCGTTGAGATTTATATGATTAATAATAAAATTTAACTAAGAATCTAAAATCTACAGTTGTTGACTAGTGACTATCGAAACAAGGAATTAGCAATTAAGGGTATCCGTGGAAGATGATAGGGTTTTGATAGAATAAGTGCAAGATAATTGTTCGGGATCTAACTCTAGATAATTCACTTCCAATGTTAAAGTGAGTCTCTCGAACACTCTATTATTAGTTCAAACGTTGCAAAAACTCCTCTATCGATTAAGTCTTAACCTCACGAGATGAACCAATTTAAGTAATGTGAAGATATGCAAGAATGCCTAGTGGATCGGTCTTTAGGAAAACCTCTTTCGATTATTCTCCTACTAGATTTATTCAATGATTCAACTAGCCTCTCTTGATTACTTAGAAGAATCTATGAATTCAACCAACAATATAATGCAAAGATATCACCAGTTATACCTCTTTCGATTACAAGAACAAGTGAATGTTGATGCAACAATTAAATCCTCCAAAAATGATTCAAATACATAAAAATAGAGTTATAATCCACAAACAATCATCAATACACCAAATCCATCAAAACCCAAAAGGAACTACTCCATAGACATGGAGAAGTTCTTCACAATTATAACTAAAGTATATGAAAACATAAATTCAATTCTAACCCGGATCTTGAGTGAGGAAGGAATGATGAAATCCTTGTGCTTGTGTTCTTCCCAAGCTTCCTTAGCATCTTTAGGTCAAAATTGTGCCAAAAGTGCCGAAAATCGTATTTCCCCTTGTATTTAAGCCACCCCCCAATAATCCCCGGACGAAATTATCCTTTTTAGCAGAACTGGAAAGTCACTCTAATATTTTTGGGCTACCGCGCCGCATGCCGCGGCGCCCCATGCGGAGCGCATGTAGGAAATTCCAGAACGTGCCAAAATATGATTTCTGGCCACTTTTTGCACTAGCGCCCCGCGGGGCGGTAGTGTTGCGGCCAGAAATAAGTTTTTCAAATTTTTGACATCCAGACTTGGTTTTCGACCCCCGAACGTGATCCCGGCTTAATTTCTTGGGCTTCTACTCAGACTTCAAAGCTCCAAATAGCTCGAATTAGCTCCACAACATCTACATAACTCGGAATCACTCCTACAAGGCATAAAACACAAAATAAGTACGAAAATACTACCGATTAAAGCTCAACACAAGTAAAGTGCAGTTAATTAGAGTGTAATAAATGATTAAAACATAAAATTATAGTCTACGATCAACACCCCACACTTAAACCATTGCTCGTCCTCGAGCAATTAAACTACACTTCACATAGACACAACCTTTTTAAGAAACTCTTATAACCCATCACACCAAGAATAATCGAAACAGATTAAGCAACAATACTGTAACATCTTCGCCTCAAGATTTTACTCAAAAGCACCACACATTTGTCACAACCTTCTCACTTACTCTAACATAGAGGTCAACGACATTACCTTTCCTTCGTGAATCAAGTGCCCTCACACAATAATAGAGAGTAGTTCTAAAAATAATAAGGTTTAATAACAATTAGGAACTCAAGGTAGAAAGAATTCACTCACTCTCAGAAGTAATACTCATGCGCTACAAAAGACATACCATAAGATTGTCTGTAATGTATTAACTAATTGAGCTCATTCAATCAAGGATCAAGAAGGATTTTATTTGGTTGTAATGTAGGCTCTGAGACGGGTATAATATATTTGGATATATTGACTACACCTCCCTAAGCACTTTAATACATACAATTGACCGTTCAAGGTCCCACACTTTTATCAAACTATAACTCCACCCTTACATCAATATATATCAACTCCTAACTTCCATAAGCGCAAATACATTAAGAATTACCACAAAATTTTGAGTGGCTCTTACTTTTTAAAAATAATGTACATTTCTCCTTAATTCAATAGCTACACTCAAAAGCCATATCAACACCCCCACACTTTAACTTTTACAAAGTTCATAATAATTTCAAGTGCTCGTGAGAATAAAGAAGGTTCAAATTGGTGGTCAATTCAAACAATTGGGTAAGGCTTGTAATGTGGTTTCCAAAAAAACATGATTACAGGCTCAGGGGGGTCAACTAAAATACATAACAATTAGGTGAGTACAATATATAACTGGCTCAACAAAAAAACGTCTATATCACTTCCAATACTGAATAAATCTATTATTTCGCTTTGCAAACATGCGGGGAAAGTTCTAGACATCAAATGCAATGAACAGAATACACAAATCCTCACACACACATGGCACAAAACTCACTCAGGATTGGACTCATCGAGACACTCTAGTCAAAGTAATTAAGAAAAGTTAAGATCGTACCATTTAAGATGCTTATACAAAAGTCAAAACAATTGAGCCTAAGCGTCACAACTAAGGCACTTACTATTATCAAAGCATAATATTGTCAAGAGATATTGCTTTCATTTCAAATCACAGCACAAGGTTTCCTACTCCTAAAAATAATATAAAAATAACTACACCCGGTTCAAATAAAACTCTTGAAAAAGAACCACGGCACAAACAAAAACCAAAGGAAAATTATTATACTACCTTAAGAAAATAATAATTTTTTTTCGACTATAAAAAATTAAATCAAAAGAAACGAAAACAAATAATTATTTACATATTTACATCCCCCACCCCCACACTTTAAGTTGTGGCATGTCCCCATGACACATAAATAAAAAATAAGAGATAAAGAAAATTTCCCTAAACTCTTTCCGATTTTGAGAATTTGTGAACTCCACCCCTAATTCTAAATTTATTTTTCGTTTTCGCTCCTCGGGATTCTTTATGGAGCTCATCAGGCCAAAGTCCTTTAAGAATATTTGTAAGACCTGCTCTTTTCTTTCTTTCTTAGACTCATTTTGAGCGGTGGATTATTCTTGTAGGATTATCCTCAACTTGTTTCTGCATTCATTCACAAGATAAATCCATGCATATTCATGTAAATCCCCCAAAATAAATTTCACATGATCAAGGTTAGAATAAGAAAATTAAGAAAAAAGGTTATGTGAGTATTCCTCTGGTATGTCCAAGACCATTTGTTCCTCATTCTCTTTTACTAAAATTTTTAAATGTGGATAGGTGGATGAGGATTTGAACTCTTCTTTTATTGATGTACAATCAACCAAAGCCTCATTTTCAATCATCTTAGTTGAAAAAGAGTCCTCTTGCGGAGTGGAAAATTCTCTTGGTAGATGTTCGTCGTCTCGGGTATGCTCATTCTCACAGGGTATCTCCTCAATATATTCACCATCACAATGCAATGAGCTTTCTGAAAGTGTACTTATTATTTGACTCGCTTGCATTGTTAGGTTATTAATGGTTTCATCATCATGTGTAAATCCCTCTTCCACCTTATTAATGAACTTACACATAAGCTCTTCTAAAGTAACATTCTCCGCTTGAGGTGGTTGTCTCACTTCGCTTGCATTCCAGTCATAATAAGGGTATTCATCCCAATCAAAGTCAGAACTATGCCCATATGAATCCTCATACATATACGGACTAGAGACAAAGTGAGAGTGTTCAAAAGATGAACCATAGAAAGAATACCTACTTGCTTGACAATCAACCCATAGATAATTTTCACCGCATTTAAAAAACACAGCACACCGCTGATAATATTCAACCGCTAACTCTTCAACCGTTTTCTAAGGTTGGTTGTACTCCATCTTCACATCTTTTAAAGTTCAATATCAAGAATATGCTCTTCAAGATTTCTTCAACAAAAGAAATCTTGAAGAGAAGTTCACCAAACAAGACTAAAAATAAAAGAAAAAATTAGAAGTTAATTTCTGAATTAGCACTACAAACTATTTCAAACACTATTGATTTCAAATCCCCGGCAACGACGTCAAAATTTGACGAACGTAAAACACACACTTAAATTGTACTCGCTAGTCAAAGATAATATAGTATAATATCGTATCGACATGGATTGGATTTAAATAGTATTCTCGTAGTTTCTAGCTTGATTGCTATCCAGGAGGATCAATAGTTGAGATTTATATGATTAATAATAAAATTTAACTAAGAATATAAAATCTACAGCTATTGACTAGTGACTATCGAAACAAGGAATAAGCAATTAAGGTTATCAGTGGAAGAAGATAGGGTTTTGACAGAATAAGTGCAAGATAATTGTTCGGGATATAACTCTAGATAATTCACTTTCAATATTCAAGTGACTCTCTCAAATTCACTCTATTATTAGTTCAAACGTTCAGCAAAAACGCCTCTCTCGATTAAGTATTAACCTCACGAGATGAACCAATTTAAGCACTGTGAGGATATGTAAGAATGCGTAGTGGATCGGGCTTTAGAAAAATATTTTTCGATTATTATCCTAACTAGATTTAATCAATAATTAAACCAGCTTCTTTCGATCACTTAGAAGAATCTATGAACTCAACCAACAATATAATGCAAAGATATCATAAGTTATGCCTCTTTCGATTATAAGAACAAGTGAATATAGATGTAACAACTAAATCTTCCAAAAATGATTCAAATGCATAAAAATAGAGTTATAATACACAAATAATCATCAATACACTAAATCCATCAAAACCTAAAAGGAACTACTCCATAGACATGGAGAAGTTCTTTACAATTATAACTAAAGTATATAAAAATATAAATTTAATCCAAACTCCGATTTTGAGTGAGGAAGGAATGATGAAATCCTTGTGCTTGTGTTCTTGCCAAGCTTCCTTAGCCTCCTTAGGTCAAAATTGTGTCAACAGTGCCGAAAATGGTATTTTTCCCGTGTATTTAAGCCACCTCCAATAATCCCCGGACGAAACTACTCCTTTTTAGCGGAATTAGGAAGTCACTCTAACATTTTTGAGCTACCGCGCCGCATGCCGCGGCGCCCCATGCGGTGCGCATGTAGGAAATTTCATAACGTGCCAAAAATATGATTTATGGCCACTTTTTGCACTAGCGCCCCGTGCCCCGCAGGGCATGCCGCGGGGCGGTAGTGCAAATTGTGGCCAGAAATGAGTTTTTCAAATTTTTGACATCCATACTTGGTTCACGAACATGATCCTGGCTTAATTGCTTGGGCTTCAAATCATATTTCAAAGTTCCAAATAGCTCGAATTTGATCCACAATATCTACATAACTCGAAATCACTCCTACAGGGCATAAACTACACAATAAGTGCAAAAACACTACCAATTAAAGCTCAGCACAAGTAAAGTGCAGTGAATTAGAGTGTAATAAGCGACTAAAACACGAGATTATAATCTACCATCAGGGGGCAAAGGGGGCAATGGAGTCTTTAGGCTGAGAGTGGGGTCATGAAACATAGGAACTTTGATAGGGAAGTCTATAGAGTTAGCAAAGATCCTCCAGAAAAAGAAAATCAACATAGCTTGTGTACAGGAGACTAGATGGGTGGGTTCGAAGGCTCGATATGCTGATGGGTTTAAATTGTGGGTCTCAGAATGCGAAGGGGGTAATAATGAGGTATGTATCTTGGTTGACAAGGATCATGGGGAGCTAGTGATAGAAGTTGGGAGGGTCTACTTTAAATGTAATTAGTGTTACACACCTTAAATGGGTTTGGATGAGGAGATTAAGAAGCTATTCTTGGAAGAATTTGACGGGTTGGTACGTGGAATTCCGCTTACCGAGAAGTTATTCATAAGAGGAGACTCAAATGGTCACATTGGGGCAACATCTGGGGGGGGGGTTGATAGTATGTATAATGGCTTTGGCATTGGAATTAGGAACGGATGAGGTACTTCGTTGTTGGACTATGATAAATCCTTTGATTTGGTGATTGCCAACTCGTGTTTTCCGAAAAGGGAGGAGCACTTGGTTACATTTCGGAGTTTGTTAGCCAAGACTCAAATTGATTATCTACTCCTCTGGAAGTGCGATATGAGTCTGTGCATGTATTTCAAGGTTATACCAAGCAAGAATCTCATGACTCAGCATAGATTATTGGTGATGGACTTAGAGATCGTGAGGAAGAGGATGAAGAGGTTTGTGTATGGTCAACCTAGGATCAGGTGGGGTGCTTTGACTAGTGACAAAGCGCATGAGTTGGGGCGATTGTTGGCTATGGGAGCATGGAGGAGCGGGGGTAATTCTAGGTGTTCATTAACATAGAGAAAGCTTATGACAAAGTTTCGAAAGAGGCGCTCTGGCGATGTTTGGAAGCTAAATAGGTCCCAGTAGCCTACATTAGGGTGATTAAGGATATGTATGATGAAGCTAAGACTCGGGTTAGGGCAGCGGAAGGAAACTCGAAACACTTTCCGATTATGATGGGTTGCACCAGGGATCAACTCTTAACCCATTCCTATTTTCCTTGGTGATGGACGCATTGATGAGACACATTCAAGGTGAGGTGCCATGGTGTATGTTATTTGCTGATGACATAGTTTTAATTGACGAGACGTGCGGGGTGGTGTTAACGAGAGGCTGAAGGTTTGGAGGTAGACCCTAGAGTCTAAGGGTTTCAAGTTGAGCAGGACCAAAGCAGAATACTTGGAATGCAATTTTAGCAACTGTACCCAGGAAGGGAATATGGTCGTTTCAAGTATCTTGAATCTATAATACAAGGTAACAGGGAGATTGATGAATATGTCATGCATCGTATCGGAGCAGGATGAATGAAGTGGAGGCTCGCTTCTGGTGTCATGTGTGATAAGAATGTGCCGATGAGACTTAAAGATAAGTTCTACAAGGTTATAGTTAAACCGACTATGTTGTATGGAGCAGAGTGTTAGCCGGTCAAGAACTCTCATACCCAGAAGCTAAAAGTAGATGAGATGAAGATGTTGAGGTGGATATGTGGGCATTCCCGGTTGGATACGATTAGGAATGAAGTTATTCGGGAAAAGGTGGGAGAGTCCCATGTGGAGGATAAGATACGGGAGGCGAGATTGAGATGGTTTGGTCATGTTAAAAGGAGAAGTATAGAAGCCGCAGTTAGAATGTGCGAGCAGTTAGCCTCTGTGGGTAGCAGGAGGGGTAGAGGTAAGCCTAAGAAGTCTTGGGGAGAGGTTATTAGGCGGGACGTGGTGCAACTGGAGCTGACTGAGGACATGGACCTAGATGGGAGGGTGTGAAGGTCAAATATTATGGTAGAAGGTTCGTAGGTAGTCGAGTGTTTCTCTTTGTTTTACTAATTTTTGTTCCTCGATTGAAAAGAGTTGTCTTGAGCAATTCACTAGCATTAGTGTTAGTATAATATCTTTTATCCATAGATGGCTATTACTACATGGAGTTTGATTGTATTCTTGGATTCAATCTTATTTCATCTTACTGTTATTCCTACTTGTTGCAATTACCTTTTCTTTTTCAGTCGTTCTCTAGCCGAGGGTCTATATGAAAGAACCTCTCTGCCCTTCCAGGGGTAGGGGTAAAGTTGCGTATATCATATCCTCCTTAGACCCCACTTGTGGGAAACTACATTGTTGTTGACTAAAAAAATCTAAACCAAATTTATAGGCACATTAGTAAGAAAATATCTTTAAGTAAGTTTACAAAGGACATGCCTATATTTGAAAATAATATAGTTTGTAGTTCTCCATCTGCATTAGAACCTAGTCCGATGAGGACCTCCTTTTGTGATGACACTTAATATTATATAATATTTCCTGTTTTCCAAAAAGAAGAAAATAAAACTTTAATAGTTTGTAGTAATAACAAATACAACAATATACTTTAAGTTTTTACGTGTTGTAATATATACTTGTATTAAATCAAAAGCTCAATTAGAATATTGGATAAATGAAGGGTATATAAGATACTCTAATTTATATATTGAAATTAATAGCAAAATTTTGTACTGTAATTAATAAGAAATTTAAGTTAGTTTTAAGGTAATCTTCCAACATATTTCTATATAAATTTTCCTTATTTGAACAATGTAAGAAGTTCTAATATTTAAGATTTTAAAATTAATTAATATAATTATAAAACCTTATATGTTTTTCTTTAGGATATTGATACAATTTTATCCAGTGTAAAATTTATTTTTAAAAAGTAACAATTAAAATTTTGTAATTTCTTTTAATGAAACTTCAACACTAAATATATGTGATGATCCAAAATGTCATCTTTAATTTAAACATTCATTTATGTGTTCTAAGACTCGAAAATTATTATTTATCATTCCTCGACTTGCGCATATAGTCCGTATAATTTTTCGAAAGGTTTTTATGTGAAAAATAGATTAAAATGTGAAATAGAGCTTTAAAACTCAACTGAGTTGACTTTGGTCAATATTTTGAGCAAACGGACTCGGATCCGTATTTTTACAATTCCGGTAGATTCGTATAGTAATTTGGGACTTGGGCGTATGCCCAGAATTAGATTCGAAAGTCCTAGCTCAAATTATTGCCATTTAACGGAAACTAGAAATCTAAAGGCTAAAGTTTTCCAAAGTTTGACCGCGGATTTGACCTTATCGATATCGAACTCGGGTTGAGATTTTGAGAGTTGGAATAACTCTGTTATGTAATTTATGACTGGTGTGCCAAATTTTAAATCATTTCGAATTCATTTAATACGTTTCGGCACGAGTTTTGTAATGTGAAAAGTTTTAAACTCATAAGTCCGAAACGAGGAGTGAATGGTAATTTCGACGTTATTTGACGTAATTTGAGACCCCGAGTAAGTCCGTATTATGTTATGGGACTTGTTGGAATATTTCGTTGAGGTCCTGAGGGCCTCGGGTAGATTTCGGATGGTTAACAAAGTTTAATTTGGATATTCTAGAATGTTTTGACGTCGTTTCTTCAAGAATAAGTGATATCACATTAAGCAAATGAGCTCCAAGTTCAGTTTTGATTGAAGCATTAGATCGGTATTAAAATTTCGGAGCCATAGCAAAAAACATCGTCGAATTTGGACATCGTATGAGAGAGTTATGCCCAATTCCCTGTCTGGAAATATTTCCCGTCAGCGTCCAGGGTAGCGTGGGGCGCTATCCCTGGCGCTGGGACAATCTGAGGTACTGAAAATGGCACCACAGGCAGCGCTCCATGCCACTTGTGGCGCCCCGGACACAAAAACCCCATAAAACGGGGAGTTAAAGCAATTTTTACTCATTTTTGAGTTTGGGAAGCTCGATTTAGGCGATTTTTGAGCTATTTTCACGGGAAAACATTGGGATAAGTGTTCTTTATCCTATGTTGATTATATTTCATGATTCCATACTCATTTATATCATAAATCCGTGAATTTATGGAAGAAAAATCAGATTTTTACCAAATCTTTCAAAAATGTAAAATGAAGATTTGAAGGTCGATCCGATGTCGGAATTCGATAATTTTTGTATGGTTGAAATCGTATCGGAACGAGTGTTCAGATTTTGTGAGTTTTTCTGGGATTCAAGATGTAGTTCCCACTGTCGAAGTTTAACATGAATTTTGGATTTTTATCCAGAAAATTAACAAATTCATATGGAATTAATTCCTACTATTCGTGTTGAGTATATTGAACTGTTTGTGACTAGATTTGAAACTTTCGGATACGAATTCGCGAGGCAAAGGTTTATTGGAATCTTAAAATTGGTTGCGAAGCGAGGTAAGTGTCGTGGTTAACATTGACTTGAGGGAATATAACCCTTGAATTATTTGTTATGTGAAATTCATGTGAACGACGTATAGGCGAGGTGACGAGTGTCTATACATCGTCAAATTAATTATTTGTATAATTATTTAAAAATCATAAATTATTTTAAATCATGAATTAATTATTGTATTAATTGTTTTCTCATATTCCTTGCTCAATATTATACCTTGAATCCATGCTATAATTGCTACGTGCTTATTTGATTTATGTGATTTAATTTCTACTTAACATTAAGCATACTAATTATTAAATTGCCTATTACATCCTTAATGTTACGCCTCACATTATTACATCGATGTTACGCTCCGCAATAATTTATTACGATGATGTTACGCTCCGCAGTAATTTATTACGACGATGCTACGCTCCGCAGTAATTTGTTACGACGGTGTTACACCCTGCAGTATTGTACGTTGAATTTGTCGTAAGATAATTTACATTAGTTCAAGGACAAGATTATTTGGAGATTATAAGTATTAGGCAATTTCAAACAAATGATGAGTAAATTCGTGAAGGTGAAAGGGTAAACGAATCAAAGAAAATGAGTTTCATCGAAATTTGACATTTTGGGATAAAATACGGCCCGAGCTAAAATACCCGGTATTTAAGGACTAGTGCCATACAAGGTACGGCATGGCCATGATAGTAAGGAGTATAAAGTGTATTAAAAGTGAGTAGTATTTTAAGTGGAGATAATTCTTAGTTATGTGGGTAATTAATTAATTATTGGGTAATGGGACATTACCTAGTTAATTAATGATTTTTGGTGGAAGATTAGCTAATTAATTATAACATTTGGATAAATGTAACCCCCCATAACGTAGCTGCCCAAAGGGGCCTTGATGATGAGTATTAACTCACACAAACAAAAAGGTGGCAAATTTTGGAGGGGTTCTTTACTAAGTCATCACCTAGTGGGGCCCACACCCATTAAAGTAAGACTTCTTAAATTCATACAAGAATGATCAATTCACAATCTTCAAGTCTAATTCACAAGAAACGTGAATTAGAACTAAGGAAAGTGACAAAAGTAGGTAAGAGTAATAATTGTCTTGTCCACGTGGAACCATGACAACTAAAGGTTAGTATGACTAATAAGTATTATACATTGGTGTCGAACTTTGAGATAAGTGGTCTTTCTAAGCATTAAAGTCAAGTGGGGCCTACCAATCAAGACAGTGAAAGAACTCATTTGAAACTTCAAGAATTCATTCTGAACTCCAAGGCTTTGGATGTGAGCTTCATATTCAGTAACGTGAGCTTTCATGGATCTTCAAGAATTCAAAAACGTGAGATTTCATACAAAGTTATACTACGTAATAGTAACGGAATTTTGCGATTCTAAGAGAATACGGTACAATCCTTCTCAAGAATATCATACGAATTTTTTCCTATTTCGATCTGTCGTTACGTATTCGTCACAAAAGACGCGTGTTAGAGGAATTTTCAAGAGAATCGGTCCAGGTATGTTAAGGCTATCCCTTCTTTCTTTTTGGCATGATCCAAATGATACAAACGAAACGAGCAAAATACGCAACTTTCATAAATGACTCTATTCATAGAAATACTAGGGGTGTCTATATTCTTGATTCCCTATGTGAATTATTATTATATCCTCTATACAACAATACCTACATCTAGAAAGACAGTTGATAAGAGATTGAATGTGGCTGTAGAAGAGTTGAGTTAGAGGAACTCGAGTTTGCATCATTCCTATGATGGATAAATGTGAGGTCTTCAGCAGAACATGTGTGTACCTTACGTGTAAGCTTCTTGATAAGGAGCCTTAAGGCAAGAATATCTATCCACCTCTATAGTGAAAGGCAATGAGAGATTCAGAAGATAGATACAAGCTTCAACAAATAAAAGGAGCAAGACGAGAAGGGTACGAGGTACCCAGTTAATGAAGATTATCGGTATTTTCAACTCCGGTAGAAAAGTATAAGCATTGTGACTTACCTTCAACAGTAACAGATGTATGTAGAATTGACCACACCCATCTCAGTTATACCCTATTGGAGGCTAACATATGTAGTTTAAGAAAAACACGGGATATTAGGATCCGGTTGGGGTTAGAGTAACCCAAAATAGTAAATAGATTGTTTGCGTTAGTTTACCTTTCTGAAGGATATTACAAATGTGCTAATAGATCTCCTTATGAGACACCCAGATGGTTCACTCTAAAATAGTACAGCTAGATATGAGTACTACAAAGATAGGCACTGGAAGCCTTGAAGTGATAAATATTATCTTAGTGTGGCTCCCGTCCCAAGTAGAGCGAGCATGTTCGGCAACCCGAAGAGCTTGGGGATGGAGCAAGGGGAGATAAAAGCAAAAGAATGTCTTGTTCAAGTTTTCAGAATAAAGTGATAGATAGAGATGTTGGCAGGGAAATAAGAAGAGTTAATGAAGTATTATGAGTAAGATGTGATACATGGATGACAACGGTAGATCAAAAAGATAACAGTATTACTGAGTCTATAGTCAAGTGAAGGAAAAGACGAGAGGTGACAGGCCTTGAGACAACAAAAGAGTATAGACCATAAATTCATATCCTCATTTCGAGAAATAAGTCCGTGACTCCAACGTGATTACCAAAAGGAAAAGTTAGACCCCAGAGTAATAAGAAATCAGCACGGACTGATAAACAAGATAAACTAAACATGAACTAGGGACTGAGTAATAGTCGGCATCATGAGAATATCAGAGATTGCGTCCCTGCGATAATAGAATGGAGGCCAGAAAAATACCCTTTAAAGGTCATTCAGGAAGACGCTTCCCTAAAGCAAGTAAGGTGAGCAAAGTTAAGCTTAAGGGAATGTATGTGCCAGTTACACTAAGTGTCACCCTCACGAGTGAGGAATTTCGTTATCCTTGGTACAGAAAGATTACCGCGAGGCGAGTAAGGACCATCGATGATATGAAAAGATGCCAAAGATGAGAAGGTAAAATATCTATACATAGATCATCGTAGCACTAAATCTTTGTACTCCCCTAAAGGGGGGAATATGGAGTGATGTAGCATTAAGTCATAAATAAATGGTTCTAGTAACTATGGAATAATAAAGGAAGAATGCGATAAGAATGAGAAAAGGATAATATAGCACTTATTCAAAGCCTACAGGTATGCTACGATTTCAGAACATTACGCTAGCACGACGGCAAGGAGAGGAGGTAAGGGTTCCGGCCCGGGATGTTATTGATAGATAAGGAGCCAGAGCAAGACGTAAGTTAAGACAAAAGAAATAACCCAAGAAATATTACGTGGAACATTGATATGATAATAGGCCAACGAGTATTTGGTAGTTGATTCAGGAAGAGCCTAGTTATGGCTAGAAAGGAGGTTACAGACGAATCAACAGATCGTGCAAGATAAACATAATAAAACCTAATATGGTGAATTCAGCCTCGCAGTAATATTATTATAATACTTGAGAAATATTCAGATAGGAGTTGGGGTAGTTAAAGGTACCGTATGAGTATTACGAAAATAAAAGAGAATGCCACTGGGAAATAGTCAAAAATTTCAGTTCAGAAGAAACCATATGAGCACAAGGGCGCGAAGGTAAGTAACTACGGATAATTCTAGGCGAGGAAGGACATCAAAAATTCCATCGAGTGTAAGATGTAATAAGGTCGATGCCTTGCAAGAATCAGAGGGTCCTCCCTAAGTACTACAATGAAAAACTAGCTGAGGAAGTAAAAAATAAGGCTTCAACCTAAGCACAGTGACCTAAAGAGGAAATGCTCATATAATAACAGTTTCACAACAACATTGTATGTACTCAATAAGAAAGTGGCACCTATCGTGGCTATAAATAGGAAGGAAAAAAATCAAAATCAAAAGGTGATATTCAAGATTATATGGATTGTACGGAATTCCAATATGTGTGGGCACTAAGATAAGCCAAGCATTCATGCAACAAGTGGCAGAACAACCACGAAAAGTAATTGCTTACATTTAAAGAAAGTTGAGAAGGAATGAAAGGAATTATTCGATCAATGATCCAGAGTTAGTTACGTTATGAACGCACTTAAGAGCTCGGAGTATTATCCATGCAACGTATATACTGACATTCATACAGCCGTAGAAAGACTCCGGTATAAGTTAAAAGAAAGAATTGAGCCTAGGGTATAAATAAAGGATTGAATTGTTAGAAGATTGTATCATGGATATTCTATAGCAACCATGGAAGGCTAAAGTAATAACTAATACCAGGAGCCGCAGATCGAAAGATAGCTCAAGCCTACTTAAAGGATGATCAGAAGGAAGAGGAAACTAAAGAGTTACATTAACTGAGTAAATCAGGAGTCTGATTATTGGATCCAGAAAATTATAGATATTATGATTGAGAACAGTGCAAAATCACTCTTAATATCAGAGGTACAAGAGAGATAGTACAATAACCATATTCTATAACGGCTCTACGATAAAGCCAGTTAGAAGAGTACTAGCCTCATAAAAAGTCAGTATGAAGCTCCCACCAGATTGTGTATGCACCAGAGGTGCAAGTATTATAATAGAGCTTCAAGTTGTGGATGTAAATTATACCTATATGGAAGGGAGGTCATGAAAGAGATAGAAGATGTAATGCGAGACTTTAATGTAAGTAAGGTAAAGGTGGACAGCGTACGAGATACTTAAATGCAAAAAGTTGTGAATAGTCCATACTTCGGATAGACGTCTAGAAGCGCGGGGATTCAATATCCAGGAATGATAACGGCGTCGTCAGTGGTATATTTTCCAGCCTATGATTTTTAGGTATCGAGAGATCTAGTTAAGAGAGTAAAGAAGAGTTAGAGATGATGTTATGTCTCGCTTGATGTTCCAAAATCACAGAAGGAAATCTGTGGTGCAAGCAAGTTGAAGGAAGGTTGCGAGTAATATAAATAGATATGTGTAGGTCGCAACCTAAAGTATGGTAAAGCGGCAAGATTTTAGGAAGACAGGAGTAAGGATAAGAAAGGGTGAGTGAGGAGGTGACGAGAATGGATAAGTCCTCGGGATTAAGCCCATGAAAACACGAAGAGCAGATGGTTTCTCTAAGTTATACAAAGCTCACTATAGCCTGAATGAACTCAAAGGAGTCTAAGACTAATAGCATTTAGAAGAGATGGAATGCTGCCCTAGTAATAAAATGAGGGTGTAATTATAATAGATAAAGGATGACGTTTGGGCCTTCGGTTAAGTAATTATCTGACGAAGAAAAGAAAGGGATCCCATGAATTGGACGGGATCAAAACACCCATGTAAGGTGAATCACATTGAAATGCTGTGAGATACGGTTATGAAAGCATAGTATCGCCCCAGGTGGATCAGTCTGATCATTTCAAATGTTCCCCGATGAGACGTGAGCCCTGGAGATTACATAAAAGGTCAAGTTATCAATGGTAGATTATAGATCAATATTGAGGTGAATCAACAATTGATGGATAAAAGTTACAAAGTATGAGATGAGAATAGGCCATCACTCTTAAGATGAACAGTGACGAAGAAGCATTAAAGGACTTAGATTTATACATATAGGATAAGTAACGAAAATAACTTGAAGTTTGGTAGAAGACCTCAGTAACGATAAATCGAAGTAAGAGTTATGGTACAGTATGACCTACCTAGATGCAGTAAAGTCATACGGATGAATAACCAGGTCTATGAAATAAGATATAGCAATATTCGTAAGTTCAACAAAGTATCGAGCAGAGAACTTCAGTGTACTTATAGATGCCCAGAGGGACATCTTATCAAGCTCTGTATATGTTTACAAAGTGAGGCCTAGAGATTGGCTAAAAGCTGGAGGAAAAAGGAGAGAAGAATCGCATAGGCACATTTACAAGGTCAGAATCGTACATGATGCATGATACAAGGTAACAACAGTTACGGGATTGAAAGGAATCCTATCACAAGTCGTGGAGTGAGAAAGAGACCTAAAGGGGGAAATGCCATGACCCTTGGATTTATTGACATAACAATTGCCTAGATGGCAAGAAGAGTACTAAAGCATTCGCAAGAACCATAGGTTATGAAAATAATAAGTGCATCAGTCAACATTCGAGGACGAATGTTCCAAAGGGGGGAATGATGTTACGCCTCACATTATTACATCGATGTTACGCTCCGCAGTAATTTATTACGATAATGTTACGCTCCGTAGTAATTTATTACGACAATGTTATACTCCGCAGTAATTTGTTACGACGATGTTACACCTTGCAATATTGTACGTTGAATTTGTCGTAAGATAATTTACATCAGTTCAAGGACAAGATTATTTGAAGATTATAAGTATTAGGCAATTTCAAACAAATGATGAGTAAATTCGTGAAGGTGAACGGGTAAATGAATCAAAAAAAATGAGTTTCGTCGTAATTTGATATTTTGGGATAAAATACGGTCCGAGCTAAAATATGTGATATTTAAGGACTAGTGTCATACAAGGTACCACGTGGCCATGATTGTAAGGTATATAAAGTGTGTTAGAAGTGAGTAGTATTTTAAGTAAGTGGAGATAATTCTTAGTTATGTGGGTAATTGGTTAATTATTGGGTAATGGGACATTAGCTAGTTAATTAATAATTTTTGGTGGGAGATTATCTAATTAATTATAACATTTGGATAAGTCTATCCCCCCCCCCCC
>AWOL01S0019638.1:27221-39215 GCA_000715115.1 Nicotiana otophora
TAAGCCGAGGGTCTTTCGGAAACAGCCTCTCTACTCCTTCGGGGTAGGGGTAAGGTCTGCGTACATACTACCCTCCCCAGACCCCATTAATGGAATTCTACTGGGTTGTTGTTGTTGTTGTTGTTGTAAAGTATGACATTCATTTTGCTGGGATATATTATAAAGGGAAGTATGACACGTAAATTGAGATAGAAGGAGTAGGATTTTAAAATCTAAGTATTTTTCTTAATTATATAAATCATTCATTAAATGAATTATGTGACATAACTATAATTCCTTCCGAAAATATAGTAAGCCAAAGTAAATAACTGTTTTATCGAAAAATCATTATAAATATATGGGCTAAACTTTCTCTTAATTATCTTCAGATACAACTAAAGAGTACAATAATTTATTGTAAAAATAGCACGGGCTAGCTAGTTTTTCGGCTGGTAATTGAAAAATAGCGAGCGTTTGCAAAGTCATTGAAAAATAGCCACTATTTTGATGCAACATAGAAAGTTCCAACATAATATACTGGAGATTGGTGCACAATGTGTATGAACTTCCAGCATATTATGCTGGAACTCTAACACATAAAAAGTTCCAGCATAATATATTGGAGATTGGAACACATGTATATGACTTCCAGCATATTATGCTGGACTACTGGAACTCCATCATAATATACTGAAGTTTCAGCATAATATACTGGAACTCCAGTATATTATGCTGGAAGTTCACATGTAAAAAAATCGAATTCCAGTATATTATGCTGGAATATTTTCCGGATTTTGAACAGTGTTTTCGTTCAAATTTATCTTTACATGAAAAGTGGCTAAAATTCAATTACTTTTGAAACTATGGCTATTTTTCAACTACCACTTGTAAATCTGGCTATTTTTGAGATAGTTAATAAATATGAGTTTCTGGTTTCATGACAAAGAAAATATTTGTACTAGAGAGACACAATTTTTTTTTATCCATTTAACTGAATATGATCAACATTCTTCACTTTGAGAAACTTACACATTTTTTCATTTTTATTTTATAATTCAAGTATATATTTATAACATTTATGTAACTTTTTAGAAAATTTTAGTGCTCATTAATATTGGGATAGGCACACAACGCATGTATTCTAAGACTAGTGTACAAAAAATGGGAAAACCTTTATAGATTGTATCTGAAAATATGAAAAAGCTTATCAAATATTATCATTTATCACAGGTGAAAATTATTTACATTCCCCAAATTTGCTTTTAAAATCAAACCCATCTTCCAACTTTGAGCAATAGTCATTCTCATCCTCGTATTAAAGTTGACTTTTTAAAATACATGTTTTACCCTTTATAACTTTTATCTTCTTTTTTGATATTTTTTGTTTTAACCATGTTATGGACTTGCTTATTGTTAAAAAAATATTATTTTTGAAACAAAAAAGAGTAAAAGATAATAATTAAGCATGTAAGTTAACGATATTCAATAATGAGAAAAATAAACAGAATTACAATAAATAATTTTTCCGTATCAATAATTTTATTAATAGCATCAAAACTCAATCTATTTACAAAATTGAGAATAAAAGAAAGTCACAACTTTGTAAATTCTACAATACATGTAATAAAAAAGGGTGAAAATAGAGATAGATTTTATAACAAATTTCTAAAAGTTATTTATTTATACTTTACATGAATTTTATTTTATAATTTAGAAAAAATTCTATTAATATAATTACAACTCAAGATTCTATATATACAATGGAGAACAAGAGAAAATATAAAACTTAAATTCTCTCTCTCACACACACACATATACATTATATACTTAATATATGTATATTAAATAAATCATCATAAAAAATAGCGATGAATTTTTTAATAAATTTATAATATGATTGTTCTATTTATATTATCAATAAACTTAAATGAGAATATAATATTATTTAAATTACAGATAAAGCACATACAAAAATATCAAGGGTAAAATAGATATTGAGGATAGAAGTATGAGTCGAGAATGACTATTGTTCAAAGTTGGAGGATGATTTTGATTTTCAAAGCAACCTTTAGTGCTCAATTTTTAACCTTTTAAATTGAAGCCATCCGGTCAAAACAATTTAAATCCTACAAGTTCATAATTTTAATTTAGCAAATTATAATAAAGTATTTACATTTTTCTACAATTTTTACTTGTATATAGCAAGAACACTTTCTTGCAGCTGATCAGTGATTAATTGTATACAAATAGTTTACACAATCACCATATAAAATTAAAATTTCTAAAACTTGATCAGAAAATAACTTTCTATGATAATGCAAAAAAGAAAGAGAAAAAACTAAACTTGAATATAGTACTGATAATTGAAAAAGGAGGAAAAAAGAATAGACCCCGGACTTCTGTATATGTACAGTCACTTTTTCTCTCTCTAAAGCCGTCCAGTCTCGGCGCTCTACGCAATCTCTCTCTCTCTCTCTCTCCTCCGCTTGCTTCAAAGTCTGAGTTTTCCTCTCTTCGTTGCTAATCCCTATATTTTGAATTTTGATCTTTCAAGTAAGTTTAATCTTTGGGTTTATTATCTCCAACTTCATTTGTTCTTCTATCTACGCAATTCTCATTTGTCAATTTCCTACCCAATTCAGTTCAATCGCTTATTTATTCCTATTAGCAGTCCTTTGAATTTTAGTCTTACTATTTATCAATCATTTTCTTTCTTTTTTTACTTATGTTAATGCCTGTGTTAAGATCTGCACCTAAACTGTTATTCTGCTGTTAGTCTATATTATCTATTTAATACTCGTTCAGGTCCTTGATTTTTCATTTTCTTTTATTCTTTTCTGTTGTGATCCAAGGGCACAAGTAGTTGTCTTCTTGGATATGGATTTTTTCTGTTAAAGTCTTTGTCTTATTGTTACGCTCCTGCATATTATGTCCTATGGTAATGAAGCTGTAGAATAACTTATGATGTACATTTCCTTTTACGGTGATGTCCGAGGCTGCTTGTGCTCATCTCAACTATTCCACCAGCACAGATACTGGATAATTCTGTACAAAGAAATCACCTAGTGTTTTAGGCATAGGTATTTGCATAACTTGCCGTATTTCCATCTTTATTGGGTATGTTGTTTGAAAATTGTACATGTATGCCAGGTGTATATGCACCCATATAGTGCCGCAAGCGGAAGAGCTTATCTTTAGCAGATGATTGCTCTCGTTTATGCATTCTAAAGAGTTTTCATGTGCCGTCTGAAGTTGCCTATGGTTGAGAGAAGATATAGCTGATATTTGTTTGGGGTGCATAAAATGGATTTTCAGAATAATCCACAGGGTGAATATGGAAGGTTTGAACAGATACTTGCTCAATTTCTTCTTAAAACCTTGCATATTGTTTTGGACTGTAGAGTTCCTTCGATCCGACCTTATGGTCGTAGTGGAGAGGTGAAAAAGAGTGACAAGTGGTTCAATTTGGTGTTGGGAGATCGCCCTGCTGTTCTTGAAAATTTAAATTTTTGGCACAGAAATTTGATGGAACCAATGATAATAGACATAATACTTGTTCAAGAGAAACCTAGTTCTTTGTCAGAGCATAGTTCAGGTACAGCATTCGCAGGGGCGTATACAGAAACCATCATAGAGAGGTGGGTTGTACAATATGAGTATCTGAGGACAATGGTTCCTCAAGTTGGTGAATCTTCTTACAAGAAAACATACAAGAAATCAATTATACTGCTCCGCTCCCTATATTCAATGATGAGGCTCCTTCCTGCATTCAAGGCCTTCAGGAAACTTTCATCAACTCAGAGTTGTGACTTTGATATCATTTACAAGGTCTCTTCATTTAGTGCTCCATTCTCCAGGGCAGAGGAGGAGTTGATGAAGCATTATACTTTTACTCCAGTTGATGCCCAGCAGGGCCGTTTTTCTATATCTGTGTCATATCGTGAAAATCTGTCAGACTTTAACCTGGAGATTGCAGCATCCTTTCCGCCTGAGATCATCACAGATTATGTAGGCAGTCCTCTTACTGACCCAATGAGATCATTTCCTTCTTCTTCATCTGATAAGGATGTCCACCCTACATCATTTCCGTCGAGAGGGGCACAGTCATCTTCTTCATCACCTTTCCAGCGGCCGCACAGTTGGACAAGTGGTTTCCTCATGTCACCTTCTTTACCTCGGACCCAGCCATATGTAGGATCTCCACCTTTGTACCGCACACCACATGAGCTTTCATCTTCGCCTGGTGATGTATATGGGCAGAGGGTTTCACCGAACAACAGATTGCCTATACACCACAAAGCGACGAGTTTTGATGAGTACCAGCTTTCACCTCCATTTTCACCATCTCCATCCCCATCTCCACCCACATATATGTCAGGAGCAAATCCTGGGCAGACTCGTATGCGTTCAGGAACTGGCCCTGTCAGTATCCCTCATCCAATGATGGGTACAAGTTCCAGATACCTATCTCCTAATTTGTCTGATCCTAACAGGCATTCTCTCCCTCCAATGTCTCCCAGAAGCACAAAGCAGGATTCATCATCCAATGATTCCCCTTCTGGAATCAGGTCATTCCGGAAAATGGATCCACTAAGGACTCTAGAGTCTATTATCAGCACTATGAGTCCTGGACAAAAGGTGAGGAATTTCTAGTCTGGGGAAATAGCTGTTTTTCCTGATTTTAGGTGTGTTTTTGCACTTTGTTGTTCATACTTCTGTTCCAAACATTGTACTTACGACTTCAGCATCCTGCCAACTTTTGTTTGTAATCTTCCTTTTCAGATTTCTAGAGATGCTAGAGATGATTCAGGGCGGTTCTCGGGCTTGCTATCTTCAAGTGGTTCGCCACGTATATTTTCTAGAAGTTCTAGCAGACTGTCTTTTCAAGATGACTTGGATGTTTTTGATTTTTCCTGTCCTTTTATTGTTGATGATGTCGATACTTCCGATTCGCAAGTCAGGTAACTTTGCTGCTCTTCTTTTGTATTTTTGGAGTATTCTTCTTGGTAACTGAAAATCTTTACATTCATATTGCACAAAGTTCCTCTTGCAGCCTTGTGGAAAGTGCATCTGTGTTTTAATGATTACCTCTCCCGGAACCAATGCATTGGCTTTGTAGCTATTGTTAACAGGTTGGACATTGTTTAGATATTGGCTGCTGGTAAGACATAAAGTTGAGCATTTGATGTAACTGAATTGGGAAAAATAAGATTTATATGTTGAAGGGTCCACCTAGCTGTCATAGCTCAAGGGAGACATGTGTAGCAAAGTTTCTTGAAGAGAACCATGAGGTCTCAGGTTCAAATCCCGACAGAGGAAAACACTCTAGGTGATTTCTTCCTGTTTGCCTAGGCCTTGGTAAAGTTGAGCATTTCTTCCAGGTACCTGGCGAAACAGTCGAGATACGCGCAATGTGGCTTGGACACCACCATCATAACAAAAAATAAAATAATTATTGGAGTTACTTTTTGCCTTTAATTTTTTAAATGCAGGTAGATTTAGGGAAAATGTCCAAGAATCTTCTCCTCTTTACTGTATAAAGGATTTATGAATAAGCTGCTGGAAAATCCAAGGTTAGAAGCTCTTCATTTGTGAGCAAGTTAAAGGAGATTCAGGTCCATCAAAATTTTGCTCAGCATCGTTGTAATAATTGTCCTCCCCAAGATGAGAAAGTGGTGCTTACAACAACAACAACAACCCAGTATAATCTCACTAGTGGGGTTTGGGGAGGGTAGTGCGTACGCAGACCTTACCCATACCCTGGGGTAGAGAGGCTGTTTCCAAATGACCCTCGGCATCCTTCCCTCCAAGAACTCCCCACCTTGCTCTTGGGGTGACTCGAACTCACAACCTCTTGGTTGGAAGTGGAGGGTGCTTACCATTAGAGCAACCCACCTTGTCAAAAGTGGTGCTTAGTCATCTCAAAAGAAGAAGAGATCTTGAGAATGCGCAGTTTGATTGTACCGATGAGCTCTTGGGAGTTTAATAATGCACGCATGTTCTAAAATGGGGATGGGTGCTTAATTATAGGCCGTTTAAGCATAGGCATGGAACTTCCCTAATTGATCCTAATTTATATACACAATATTCCCTGATCTTCCTAATTGACAAAATGTTCTATCTAATTAGTTTATCCTAACAGCCCCGCCAACAAGCAAGTTGGAGCAGGCATATTGTGTGAACCTAGATATTTGCTGGTTTATCCTAATAGTTGCCTTGAATATTATACCTTTTCTCTGATGAATGGCTTCCACAACTTGTGGTAGTTTGATATGCTGGACTTTGAGATTACACGAGTCTTTCCAATCGGTTTAACCGTCTTTATTCCAAGTTCTTAATTTTATTTTGCGCAACTTGCTTGGCTCTTCATCATCTTTTCAATTGTTCTCTGTTTTCAATTGTTTTTTTTTTCTTGTTTATATGTGTTTGGTCAGAGGTTCAAATTTGGGAGTGGGTTGTCCACCAGGGAACCAAGAACCACACATTTAATACTTCATATGACGAGAAGAATACACATTTTATGCTTGTAGGAGTTAAATACAATTTAAAACTCGTAGGATTTAGAGAGTGGAAGGCCGCATATGCAAAACCAGCTCTGAGTACACAAATGAAGTTTTCTGCATTAGAGTTGGTTGGTGTGTGTTGGATGGAATGGAATTGACAATTCACCTTCTGGATTGGCAGGGCTTGAGATCCATTTTGAATGTGATTGGTTTTAAATGCTTATTATGTGCGTTATATCTCTGGGTCCTGATATTGAATAAAAATGAACATTTCAGTAATTGCCGACAGACAGCAGCCACTGTGTTTGTCATAGTTTTTGTGTCTTCAATGCTATCGTGCCATTAGATTTTCAACTCAACTGTTATTTAATCTGTTGTGCAGTGAGAACCTTGATGGGAGAAAAGGTTCAGAAGTCTCTTCTCAAGCATCTGCAACAACCAGAAGATCCCAAGATGCCGCTGTAGGTGCCCTTGTTCACATGCTGAGAACTGCTCCTCCTTTGCGCCAAGATTCTAGCTGCTATACCTCACATAGCGTAAAGACTGAAGTGGAGGGAGGACTTGAAACTGCATCTGGATTTTTCATCAATAGAAAGGCATCAGATGCTCTTGAGGAGCTCAAAACTTACAAAGATTTGAAAGATCTACTACTGTCCAAGAGTGCAACCCGTTCAGTAAGTGAGGGTGGAACTTAACCTGACATATTCCACGCACAAAAGTTAGCTCACAGTGGACGAAGATAGTTGATATTTGCCCCTTGTGTTCATGAACAAACTTTTCTATGGGAAACTCCATTGTCTCAGTAGTTTGGATGGCTAACAGATTCTGTACATAAGGTGGTGATGAAATAGCAAACATAGTTGAAACAGGTGACTGATTTTGACACACATTTTAAGAACATTGATGGATGTGAAATATCAAAAAAAAAAAAAAAGAACATTGTTGGATGTAAAAAACAAAAAGAGAAAAAAGAGAAAAAAAATTGGTTCTTCTAAAAGCAGTTGTTTAACAGGTTCTCTTTTATTTGTCAATTATAAGTCCACGTGTTTAAAAACATTATATTTTTCTGTGTATTATAGCTGTTTTTCAAGTCAACATACCGACTATGACTCGGTATTGACACTTAGTGGACGTTTGGACATAAGAATTGTGAAATTCCGGAAAAAAGTAAAAAAAAAAATTCAAGTGAAAATAATATTTGAAAATTAGAGTTGTGTTTGAACGTAATATAATTTGGAGCTGTTTTTAAATTTTTATGAGTGATTTGGAGGGAAAATTTTGAAGAAGTTTTTCAAAATTTCGAAATTCTCAAGTGAAATTTAAAATTTTCATGGTCAACAACTCATTCCGAAAAAAGTAAAAAATTTCCCAGGACAAATGGGCCCTAGTAAATCAGTTCAATAAATGGACTAATTCTCAAGAACAATGTTCCTCAAGTTGAGTTAATAGCAGCAGAAAATGGATCGGGTAGACGAGTACTAATCAGTTATGGAAATATGTAATTACTTTTACAATTTGTTTGGATGGTTGTTATGTATCGTTTCAAAATGTATCGTATAGTATTGTATTGTATCGTTTTGATGTATACAATGTTTGGATAGATTATATCGTTTGTTGTCGTTTCATGATGTCATGCATCAAGAATATGAAGAATAAACTTGCAATATTATAAAAAAAGTTATATAAAAAGGTTAGGTAAATGAAAAAATAGAATTATTTAATAATGAAAAAGGGCAAGATGAGAGGAAAAATAAGGAAACGACGCGACCACACTAAATCGGTCGTTCCATAAAGTGATACTTTTCGTCGTTACATACCGACGGATTTAAACGATACAATACAATAAAATTTAAGTAACAATCAAAACAAACATTGTATTTAAAGTAACAATACAATACAATACAATATGTAACAACCATCCAAACAAGCCGTTAGTTCATTAGAATACAACCGTAAATTTTGGTTATGTTTCATAAACTAAAAAATAGTAGTAGGAGTTTAAGATGCTCTTTACAACTGTATGGGTCGAAATCCGCCTTATTACTTGGGATTAAGCAGTATCGAGAAAGGAGTCGGCCGAGGTCGATTAGGAGATGACAAAGTCCGTGGTCGAGATGCGGAAGATGGTCGATGTCAAGCGTCGTAAACAGAACTGTAACAGCTAGTTTATTAGGGTGGGATATTAAAGAGAATATTTTATTGGATATTCTCTGTACCTGTACTATTAGAGTTTATTGGGGTATGTCCCATATAAATAGAAAAAAAATAAATAAATAGAGGCATGTGATATTCATTGTGATAAGAGCAGACTTTACAAAATATTTTCTCCTCTTGAAAAGATACAGAGAACACCTTTTTATCAAGATTCTTGTTTACATTATCCTGCACTTTTCCATCAGATCCGAGAAGATTTCGAATGTTATAAGATGTGTATTACTCATCATTGTCATGAGGAATAATCACCTAGCTCATTATTTATTGGGTGAATCACTCCTCCTATTTACTCAAATGCTATTTATTGCTATTTATTATCAACCTTTCTTCCATTATTACTTATTTTTTATGACTATTTAATGCTTGTTATTGTCAGCCCCCTGCTGGATCTGTCCCACCTCACACACGCTTTCAAAACTCGCATCTAGAGATATTATCATTAACTAGGTTTAACCCATTATTACATAAATATAATAGTTTTAGCCGAAAATTATACTTTTTGGTCAAACAATTTGGCGCCGTATGTGGGGATTATCTAGTTAAATTTTTAGTTTCTTCGAGATCTACAACTGACATTGGTTACTAACGTAAAAAATAAATAAATAATAAAAAAAAGAGCAAGATCATTTTCTCTATGTATACATAGATCTAATATGGCAGGTAACAGAGAAGAAAGAATGAGAATAATGAGTGACCTCCCAACCAGCTTCATGAACATAATCAATGAGAGCTCTGAAGAGTGGACGAGGGCGCAACGCCCAATGCCTCTCCCAGGCGAGGTGGATCACCCCCTCCCCATGGCAGCATCACAAAGTCTCTTGGCAGGAAGCCTCCATATCCTTGGCGGAGGAGGCGCCACCAGCAATAAAAAAGCTCCTAGAGGCCTGGCTAACTGAGACGCTAATCGGCGTTCTCCATAAGCCCGCTCGGGACGCGACTATAGATAATGCAAGGACTTGCGTTATACCACCAGCGGACGAGCAGCATGGTCAACTCCCACCTTCTCCAATGGCAGGAATTACTCACAATGTCGTTAATAATGCAGGTGACGACACTCTCACAGCCATTTTGAAAAGAATGGAAGAAATGAAAAATGAAACAAAACGCTTCGAGATCAAATGAGAAAACACAAAGAGAGGGTCGATAAGATACTGGGCGCCCCTAAGCTCTTGCCGAAGAGAGATGCTGGACGGTTCATCGAGCAGCCATACAGTGATGATGCCGCCCCACATTCTATGCCAAAGACCTTTAAGATGCTGCCTTATATGAAAATATATGATGGCACGACTGACCACGAAGACCATGTGACTCACTACGTCACTGCCGTGAAAGGTAATGACCTCGCCAAGGAACAAGTATTCTCGATTTTGTTAAAAAAGATCGGCGAGTCCCTCACGGGGGGAGCGTTAACTTGGTACTCACAGCTGCTTGCACGCTCTATTGAAACCTTCGAAGAAATGGCCGATAACTTCGTAACGGCCCATATTGGAGCCAAAAAGGTAGAGGCGAGAGTAAACGACATATTTGCTATTAAACAGTCTCCGGGAGAAGGATTGAGGGATTTCCTCGCCCGGTTCAACTGAGTGAGAATGACCTTGCCAAATGTATCGGAAGGGATGACGGTCTCAACTTTTCAAAACGGACTGAGCAGAAACGGTTCGAGGGCGACAAGAAAGCTATTGAGTCGACTTATGAAGTACCCCCCAACTACTTGGGATGAGATACACAACGCATATTGCGCCGAAGTCCGAGCAGACGAGGATGACCTCAATGGGACCACCCATCGACTGACCTCGGTGCAAGCAGAATCCATGAAAGATAGACGAAATGATATCATAAGACGAAATGAAAGAAAATATAATTTCTTTCATACCACGCACCAGCAACCCTAAATTTGACTAACTCCCTAAAGTTTCAAAAATTTCGCCAGAGTTTCCTTTGTAATTAGGCCTATCCACCTGTCAGAGAGCCCCATATCCGAACAACATATACATATTCCAAAGACGTAACATAATATAAAACAACACCAACTGTGGCCACATAAGCAATATATTTTCAAAAAGGAACACCCTTAACGCTAATTGTTCAAACAATACAAAATTCATAAAAAGTAAGTCTTATAATTTTCCTAGATCATAACTTTATAAATGCATGATCATTCAAACAGATAAGGATACTTTTTCTTCATTTCTTCCTCAGCCTTCCAAGGAGCCTCTTCAACCTGTTGGTTTCGCCATAGCACTTTTACAGATGTAATTTCTTTATTTCTAAATTTTCGGATTGCCGATCAATAATAGATGCCAGAATCTCTTCATAAGTCAATTCTTCATTAACCTGTATAGTCTCAACCGGAACAATGACTGTCGGGTCTCCAACTATTTTCTTTAACATAGACACATGGAACACTGGGTGTACTAATGACATATCAGGTGGTAGCTCAAGCTTGTACGCCACCTCACCAATCCTCTGAATGATTTTGTACGGTCTGACATACCTCGGACCCAATTTCCCTTTCTTACCAAATCGCATTACACCCTTCATGGGGAAAACTTTCAAGAATACCCATTCATCTTCTTTGAACTCCAAATCCCTAGGACGAACATCCGAATAGGATTTCTGACGACTCTGAGCAGTCTTCAACCGCTCCTTAATGATTTTAACTTTTTCCATAGCCTGATACACAAGGTCTAGCCCTATCAAATCTGCTTCCCCAATTTCGAACCACCCAATGGGAGATCTACATCTCCTACCATATAAAGCCTCGAACGATGCCATCTGAATGCTAGCATGATAGCTATTGTTGTACACAGATTCTATAAGTGGTAAATAATCATCCCAGCTACCTTTGAAGTCTAGCACACAAGCACGCAACATATCCTCAAGCGTTTGAATAGTCCGCTCTACCTGCCGTCAGTCTACGGGTGAAAGGCTGTACTGAGATTCACCTGAGTACCCAAACCTTGCTGAAATTTCTTCCAAAACTTAGCAGTGAATTGTGCTCCCCGATCAAAAATGATGGAAATTGGGGTGCCATACAAACTGACTATTTCTTTGATATACAACTGAGCATACTACTCCGCTGTGTTGGTAGACTTAACCGGCAAAAAGTGTGCTGACTTCGTGAGTCGATCCACAATCACCCAAATTGAGTCAAACTTGCGCGGAGTGCGCGGTATCCCTACCACAAAGTGCATATTAATCATTTCCCATTTCCACATTGGAATTTCTATGTTCTGTGCCAACCCACCGGGCCTTTGGTGTTCGGCCTTCACTTGCTGACAATTCGGACATCTTGCCA
>AWOL01S0019638.1:41692-59950 GCA_000715115.1 Nicotiana otophora
CAAACTTTGCATATAATTGGTGCTGATGCAGGGTTTGCAGAACTACCCTGAGATGATCGGCATGGTCTTCTCAACTTTGTGAATATACAAGAATATCGTCAATAAACACTATCATAAAAGAGTCGAGGAATGGCTTAAAAACTCGATTCATAAGATCCATGAAGACTGCTGGGGCATTTGTTAGCCCAAAAGACATCACCAGAAATTCAAAATGCCCATACCGGGTCCTAAAAGTTGTTTTCAGAATATCCCGCTCCCTGATCTTCAATTGGTAATTATGCGGTCGCATAATGGACCGCATAAATGCACTTTTCCGACAAAAAATTTCCTTTACTTTCCTGTGCATTATTCAACACGTAAGCATAGTCCGGCACCATAAAACATTATTTTCTTTGCAAATTTTACCAGGCCTTACACTTAAGTACTTTGAAATTTTTCGGGGTGTTACACATCCCCTACAGCTTGTACCAAGTCATCAAATTCCCAACTCCATGGGGGATATTCAGTATACGAGGGGAACAACGCACATCCCAGGAATGCTACCACATCACCTTACACTGTACAACCACTCAACAAACAAAGGACAAAGAAAAAAAGGCATAGAAATCAATAGAGTCGAGGTCGATTTGTGATGACATGGAAGATGTCATCAGAGACCCCGATACGGTCGAAGCTGCAGGATCGACCGTAGAGGACCTCGACCCCATTCAATTAGACAGCAACGACTACAACAAGAAAGCTTACATCGGCTGCAAACTTCAGGAACCGGGTAAGTTTTGTCAATTCTTAACTGCTAACGTAGACTTGTTTGCTTTTAGCCATGCAGATATGCCAGGTGTCCCAAAGGAGATCTCCACACACAAATTGAACGTCAATCCATTCCACCCCTCCCCCGTGAGGCAGGTTAGGCGTAAGTTCAACTCCATAATTAATGACGCAGTACGTGAAGAAGTGGAAAAGTTATTGGAAAATGGCTCCGTCAGGGCGTCGAGATACCCCCAATGGGTCGCAATCGTGGTCATGGTGAAAAAGAAGAACGGCAAATGGCGGATGTGCGTAGATTTCACTGACCTAAATAAAGCATGCCCCAAGGATTCATTTCCACTACCCCATATCGACAAATTCATCGACATAACGGCCGGGCATGAACTGCTAAGCTTTTTGGATGCCTACTCGGGCTATAATCAAATCCTCATGGAGGAAGAGGATAAGGAAAAAACCACCTTCATCACTCATCAGGGGACGTACTGCTATAGGGTCATGCCCTTCAGGCTAAAAAATGCGGGGGCGACTTATCAAAGGTTGATGACGAGGATGTTCAAAGACCAACTCAGAAAAACGATGGAAGTCTGTATAGATGACATGCTATTCAAATCCAAAAGGAAAGAAGATCACATCGACCACTTGAGAGAAGCCTTTGGCATACTCAAGCAATACGGAATGAAATTGAACCTCGAAAAATGTGCATTCGGTGTGGCCTCAGGAAAATGCTTAGGTTTCCCAGTGTCACAGCGGGGTATCGAGGCCAATCCCGACCAAATCAAGGCCATCAAAGGGATACCAGAGCACCTGACCACCAAAAAACAGGTTCAGAGATTGACTGGTCGTATCACTGCCCTTTTCAAGATTCATTTCGCGATCATCTGATAGGTGCCATAAATTCTTCAACGTACTCAAAAAGGATAACGGCCTCCAATGGACCCCTGAGTATGCCCAAGCCCTGAAGAAGTTAAAGGTGTACTTGTCATTGCCACCATTGCTTTCAAAACCAGAACAAGGGCAATACCTCCTCGTCTATCTCACCGAGTCTGAAGTAGCTGTGAGCACGGTCCTTGTCCGAGAAAATAAAGGTATGCAGTCTTCCATATATTACATTAGCAAAACACTAGTCGACGCCGAGACGAGATACCCCCACCTCAAAAAACTAGCTCTGGCCTTAGTCGTAGCTTCACGAAAGCTTAGACCATATTTCCAATGCCACCCCGTCTCGGTTGTCACGACTTTCCCCCTAAAAAGCATTTTGCATAAACCCGAGCTATCGGGCAGGTTGGCCAAATGGGCCATCGAATTAAGCGAGCATGATATCACATATCCGCCGCGAACAACGATAAAGTCACAAGTCCTTGCAGACTTTGTCGCCGACTTCAGCGCAAAAATAATGCTCGAAGTCAAAAAAGAAGCCATCCACGCTTCTCCCCAAACACAAGACCTCTGGGTCTTGTATACTGACGGTGCATATAACGCGTCAGGGTCTGGGCTAGGACTCGTACTCGAAGTCCCAATAAGCGAAGTGATTCGTCATTCCATAAGGTGCCCGGACATGACTTTCAACGAGGTCGAGTATGAGGTCGTAATTGCAGGATTAAGACTAGCATTCAAATACGGAGCGAAGCGGCCAAGATTGCGCTGCGATTCTCAACTCGTGGTTAACCAAGTCATAGGGACTTTCCAAATCAAGGAACAAAGGTTACAAAAGTACCAGCCCGATATCTACAAGCTACTACCCGAGTTCAACGAGTGCTAACTCAACCAGATCCCCCGAGCACAGAATACCGAGGCGGACAACCTCGCCAAATTAATCGCAACCACAAAAAACATTACAACCAGAGACAGAAGCGCAGTCCATCTTTTCAACTCATCAATAGACCTAATCGAGGTAAGAACCATAAACTTGACTTAGGACTGGCACAACCATATTGTTACATACTTGCAGGATGGAATACTCCAGTTGATAAAAAAGAAGCCAAGAAATTGTGGATACAAGCAGCAAGGTACAACATCATTCACAACGACTTGTACAAGAGGACGTACGGTGGCCCTCTGGCGAAATGCCTGGGCCCAAATCAAGCACGACGCGTCCTTGAGGAAGTACACGAAGGCCACTGTGGAGCTCATTCAGGCAATCGGGCTTTGGTTAGATGCCTCATACAGGTAGGATATTACTGACCCACCATGAAAAAGGAGGTTGCGAATTTCGTGAAAAAATACGAGCAATGCCAGAAGTATGCCCCAATGATTCACCAAGTAGGCAGACACCTACACTCAGTGACTTCCTCTTGGCCGTTCATCAAATGGGAAATGGACATCGTGAGCCCCCTGCCGACAAGACGAGGTAACGTATGATTTCTTTTAGTTTTAACTAACTATTTCTCCAAATGGGTAGAAGCAGAACCATTCGTCCAAATACATGAATATGAGGTGATCACCTTCATACGGAAAAACATCATATGCCGATTCGGCCTCCCAAAGGAGATCAACTGCGACAACGGACCCCAATTTATAGGAAAGAAAGTCGCTGAGTTTTTTGAGAAATGACATATCAAATGAATACTCTCAACACCATACCATCCCGTGGGAAATGGACAAGCGGAATCCTCCAACAAATCAATACTGAACATCATGAAGAAGAAACTTGAAGACGCCAAAGGGTTGTGGCCGAAAATATTACCAGAAGTACTTTAGGCCTACCGAACAACGCCGAAGATAAGCACAGGAGAGACGCCTTACTCGTTGGTCTATGGGACTGATGCAGTAATACCGGTCGAAGTCAGTGATCCCAGCCTAAGATACTCCCACAAAAGTGGACCCAACAACGAAGAAAGCAGAAGGTAGGAGCTCGACGAAGTCAATAAATGAAGGGATATGGCCTATATAAGGATGATTGCCTAAAAGAAACAAGGAGATTGATATTATAACAAAAAGGCAAAGATCAGGCCAACACAAGCGAGCAAAGACCCATGGGAAGGTAAACTAGGAACCAATTAGGACGGCCCGTACAAAATCATGGCAACAGCAAGCAAGGGGTCATTCCAACTGGAAATAATGGAAGGAAAGCTACTACCAAACAACTGAAACATTGCACACCTTAAGTACTTCAACTTTTAATCCGTGAAGCGTCCCCAAAGTCGTACTCTTTTTCCCTCACTTGAGTTTTGTCCCAATTGGGTTTTCTCAAGGAGGTTTTTAACGAGGCGACAAAGGAGATGCTTCAGGTTGAAGTACACACAGATGGAGGCACAGGACGGCTAGTTCATTGCTCGACCTCTCGAGACTTCTCCAAGTCGACGACCACTGAAGGGACTGGATATGCTAGGACTGGAATTGAGATTGAAATGCCAGCCAACGTCTGAAAAAATTATGTAAATTTCTCCAAGTGTATGAACAAAGCACAAATGCATGAAGTTAATTTCTATTTCTCCAAATGTACAACCAAGGCAACGTCTCCTTAAATATTACAATGCCAACAAATGTCGCGCCTAAAGGCACACCTAAATGGCCCTCGACTATAACTAAGTATAGGTTATATTCGGCCTCGTTCGAATTCACACCTAAACGGCCCTCGACCATAAGTGAGTATAGGTTATATTAAGCCTCGTTCGAATTCACACCTAAACTACCCTCATCTATAACTACGACCTCGTTCGAATTCACACCTAAACGGCCCTCGGCCATAACTGAGTATAGGTTATATTCGACCTCATTCGAATTCACACCTAAACGGCCCTCGGTCATAACTAAGTATAGGTTATATTCGACCTCGTTCGAATCAACACCTAAACGGTCCTTGACTACGACCAAGTATAGGTTATATTCGACTTCGTTCGAATTAACACCTGATCGACCTTCGGCCATAAACAAACATACGATACATTCGACCTCGTTTGAACTAACAACTACCGGACCTCGGCCACGATCAAACTTAGGTTTTGTTTCGACCACGATCTAACTAACACCTGTCAACCTGCGGCTATAATTAAACTAAGAATATGATCAACCATAGTCGAGCTAAATGATTACGAACAAGAAAACCAAGGCAACCAAGCAACAAGATCAAAAGCATACAAGTTTGACTCGAAGAAAAAGAATGAGGTACAAATAACAAAACTGGTGTTTCATACTCAGATTATTTTTTACAAAGGCTCGAAAAGACACCCAAAAAAATGCACGAATCTGCGGCAAAACAAAAAATAAGAAAAAGAAAAACTGCTAATCGCCACCAAGCCCAACAATACCATCGGCCTGATCACCTAAGCCATCCCCATCTTCACCATCACCATCGCCCTCAGGATACTCGTCCTCATACCAGGCGTCCTTTTCAATCCGATCCACTCCCGCATACCCCTTNGATGCTTCAGGTTGAAGTACACACAGATGGAGGCACAGGACGGCTAGTTCATTGCTCGACCTCTCGAGACTTCTCCAAGTCGACGACCACTGAAGGGACTGGATATGCTAGGACTGGAATTGAGATTGAAATGCCAGCCAACGTCTGAAAAAATTATGTAAATTTCTCCAAGTGTATGAACAAAGCACAAATGCATGAAGTTAATTTCTATTTCTCCAAATGTACAACCAAGGCAACGTCTCCTTAAATATTACAATGCCAACAAATGTCGCGCCTAAAGGCACACCTAAATGGCCCTCGACTATAACTAAGTATAGGTTATATTCGGCCTCGTTCGAATTCACACCTAAACGGCCCTCGACCATAAGTGAGTATAGGTTATATTAAGCCTCGTTCGAATTCACACCTAAACTACCCTCATCTATAACTACGACCTCGTTCGAATTCACACCTAAACGGCCCTCGGCCATAACTGAGTATAGGTTATATTCGACCTCATTCGAATTCACACCTAAACGGCCCTCGGTCATAACTAAGTATAGGTTATATTCGACCTCGTTCGAATCAACACCTAAACGGTCCTTGACTACGACCAAGTATAGGTTATATTCGACCTCGTTCGAATCAACACCTAAACGGTCCTTGACTACGACCAAGTATAGGTTATATTCGACTTCGTTCGAATTAACACCTGATCGACCTTCGGCCATAAACAAACATACGATACATTCGACCTCGTTTGAACTAACAACTACCGGACCTCGGCCACGATCAAACTTAGGTTTTGTTTCGACCACGATCTAACTAACACCTGTCAACCTGCGGCTATAATTAAACTAAGAATATGATCAACCATAGTCGAGCTAAATGATTACGAACAAGAAAACCAAGGCAACCAAGCAACAAGATCAAAAGCATACAAGTTTGACTCGAAGAAAAAGAATGAGGTACAAATAACAAAACTGGTGTTTCATACTCAGATTATTTTTTACAAAGGCTCGAAAAGACACCCAAAAAAATGCACGAATCTGCGGCAAAACAAAAAATAAGAAAAAGAAAAACTGCTAATCGCCACCAAGCCCAACAATACCATCGGCCTGATCACCTAAGCCATCCCCATCTTCACCATCACCATCGCCCTCAGGATACTCGTCCTCATACCAGGCGTCCTTTTCAATCCGATCCACTCCCGCATACCCCTTATCATCACCGGCCTCCGTTGTAGCAGGATCATAACCACAAGCGACCCGAGCTCCACGTGCCTTAACACGAGCATCCTTGAAGACGGCTTCTGAAATGGTTCTCGCCCTCATCATATCTATAAATATATCCAGCTGGGACTCAACGTGAATCCACTCCTCTTACAAATCCCAAGAAATATCGGGGAAATTATGAGTGCGGGAATAGGATGGCCGGGCCAGTAATTGTGCCTTCTCGGCCTCAAGAGCGGCGACTCGATCACACAGGCCAGAAGACTCTTTCTCTAATTCTCCAATCCATTCATCAAGCCGCTCTTCTTTGAGTCTGGCCGTCTCCAAGGTGCTCTCTCGCTACCTTCTCGGCGACCTCGCCACTTAAAGCATCCTCTTTGAATTCACACTCCTCGAGCTTGGCACGCAGCGAGACCACCTGGGCTTGGACCTCGCCGCACTGGGCTTCGACCCCCCTACTAACCTCTAACTCCTCTTCTTTATCCCTTAGCACCCCCTTAAGAACGCTGTATTTTTCGATGACCCTTACCAGCTCGTCATCTTTTTCCTTTATCTCATCTCAAAGAGCTCGAAAATTGCCACCCTCACCAAACCGCCTACAAATCTCGCGGTACATTCCACGGTACTCGCGGTATTTTGGCTCCATCTTCAGAAAAATAGCCTTATGCCTCTCCTCTCTTTGGGCGCTTTCAATTTATAAAATCACAGTCTGAAAGAGAGAAAAAGAAAATAGAGAGTAAGAACGAAGCATAAACTTTGAACTAGACAAACAAAAACGAAAGAAGTCGAAAAGCTTACCCTGAGAGCGAGGTCGGCTACGCTCCTAGATAAGGTAGCGTCATCCAGCTTTTCAAGGGTTTTACCCTCCATGTCCGAGCAGAGGGGACCAAGGGAAGGAACCACGTTCTCCATATTAACCAACAAATATTGATCTATGGGGATCGCAATGTCCGCGTGGACCCCTCCAATCTTAATTCGAGTCCTCGACAACGCTCTTGTAGCAACCCCCTTTAGGAGGGTGCTACTTACGAAATAAATCTAATTTACTACTTACAACATTAAGAAGATATGAATTCAAAAAGACATTCAGAATAATTTAGTAGCGGAAATAGGCCCATGCGATAAAGGTTCAAAGTGCAATATTTTTGTTTATGAAAATACACTTCATAATTTTTAAAAAAAAATAAAATACAATGTCAAAATATCAACATAAGGTGATATAACCCTTCTTGAATAATCAACACGTTAAGCAACTTCCTAACAAAATTATACTTTTCGTTCAACATCACTGCCTATTCATATTGTACATAAACTTCAAACTAGCGAGTAAAAAAAACTAGTCTTCTCCTTTGTATATTTTTACAAGACAAAGTGTAAATTCATCATATTACAATACTTGAGTTATTAACACACCCTAAAACAACAAAACAAGTTACGAGATTTTGGTCTTAAGATCCAACAAGCCTCCAAAATAACATACATGAGTGTGACATATAGATCATGTACAAGTCCCAAAACTATACAAAATCTAGGTGCATATGCAAATGTGATCTCGTACATTACCTACGATAAAAAAATACTTCATAAGGCCGTCTTCAAATCGCATCCCGTACATTACCTACGATAGAAAATAACTATCGCTAAGCATAAAGCTTAGTGGTATATAAACTTTGGGCTTGGAGCCACTAAATTCTCCAATTTCCTTTTTCAGTCATAGGTAGCTCAAATTAAACATAATTTAAAACAAGTGAACAAATATATCAAAATCATCGAATATCGAACCTTGAAGTATTTCAAAATATCAATAACAATGTTCAAGATTCAAGAGTCAAGAAAGCGTATACTATCAATCCAAGAAAGTTTGCCAAATATCCATTTTTCGCCCAATATGTATGTCATGCCGTCATACTAAACATAATCAGATATCAAGGTGGACCAAAGCCCCAAATCAAGTAGGGTCAAAGCCCAATAGTTAAGAGAATTAAGAACCATATTAAAAATGGCTTCCTAGTTCTTACTTAACATGGATAAGTTTCATAATTTAAGACGAACTACAAATCCAAAGTCAAGATGGCAAACGATCCAAATCAAGAGGTATGCCAAGATGAGTAACAAAGTCACTTCCACAAGATGGATAAAGTCCCAACAAGAATGCAAAATGGTCAAGTAAATCCGTACGAATGAGCGATTTAGCAAATATCTTACAATACTTGATATAACACGAATACAATGATATAAATTAAAGACAAGAAAAAAAATATCAGGTTATTTCAAAATATTCCAGCAAGTAAAAAGAGTACAAAGTTTATACATAAACCTTGGTGTTTTACCATAAACAGTTCAACCATAACTTGAGTACGTTCGAATCGTCTACGCCATAGACAAACCAAATTTGTCCTCTTCCTCAAATACTTCCCCTTAGATATTACAAGGGTATATATACCTTAAATATATAATCCAATATCTATATAATTTCAGTGATTTAACATGTCAAACTAAACATGATATTTGTGCAAATTACCCAAAAATGTTTAAACAGAAATTCTGAACAGTATCACGGTCATGTGTTGTGACTTAGTTTTGAAGATGAAAATGGATAAAGTAGACTTTGTGGTCTTTATTATAGTTGTAGATATATGTCTTACCATTTCATAAAATCTTTAATCACCCCCATATCAGTTTTGTACAAAACGTTATGCTAAAATTACTAATAGTAGTACATGGAGGGTGTGTAAAATAGAAAATCTGGGCAGCACCTGCCCTGTACTTCATCACCCATTTTCGGGTAAATAAAAGACAAATTAGTTGTTGGTGCCTGAATAAGAATTATAGATCTATGAAATATATTTCCAGAAAAGCTTGGATCACTTAAAACAGATCCCTATACAAGAATATAGGAAGAAAACACTAATAGATGTCTAGTGTAAAAATGGGTTTCGTAACTTACCATAAAAGAGAGGAGCAACTTGAGCTTCACCAAGAACAAGTTTTGATGGTTGGTTTAGTGAAAATTTCTTATGGTTATCATGAAGTATTTTAGGTGATAAGAAGGGGATAGGCTAGGGGTTTTCTTTGGTATAAAAGAATGAACTATGAGAGGAGGTCCTTAAGGATAGATGATGATGAACAAAAAGTGGCTACCCAACTTTTCTTCTTTAGATAAATACAAAAAGGGTGGCATCCCAAAACCTTTAATATCTAATGTATTTAATAGCAATTCATCAAAATAATATTAAGTGTTACACATAGCAATACCATGGAACTTCTTTGTCAATATTAACATAACCTAAAGTAAGAAATTTTTTTATATGTTGTCAAATTCACGTTTAGGAAGTACAACGTAAAATCTATCTTCATTATAAATATGCTCAATAGAGAATGCAAATATTAATTAAAACTTTGGGGTGTTACAAATCTCTCCCCCTTAAATAAATTTTGTCCCGAAATCTACTTTATACTAGTTCCGAAACAAGTATGGATATTGAACTCGCATATCCTCTTCTCGCTCCCAAGTAGCTTCCTTGCCAGAATGATTTCTCTAAAGAACCTTCACTAAGGGGATTCTCTTAATTCTAAGCTCTTTTATCTCACGCGCTAATATTTGGATTGGTTCTTCTCCATATGTCAAATTAGGATTGACCTCAATAGATTCAATAGGAAGAACATGAGATGGATCTGAGCAGTATTTTCTAAGCATAGAAACATGGATGACGTTGTGGATCTTGTCTAACTCTAGTGTAGGATCTAGTTTATAAGTAACCAGGCCAACTCTCTCAAGCACTTCATAAGGTCTAATAAATCGAGGACTAAGTTTACCCTTTTGTCCAAATCTCACATACTTCTTCCATGGAGAAACCTTTAAGAATAACTTATCACCCGCTTGATACTCAATATCACGCCTCTTAAGATCAGCATAAGACTTTTGTCTATCTGAAGTAATTTTTAAGTGATCCCTGATGATTTTTACCTTATCTTCAGTTTGTTGCACAATCTCCGGACCCACCAATTTTCTTTCACCAACCTCGTTCCAACAAAGAGACATTCTACATTTTCTCCCATATAAAGCTTTATAAGGAGGCATGCCTATACTTGATTGGTAGCTATTATTGTAAAAAAATTCTATCAGGGCTAAGTGTTTATCCCAACTACCCTCAAACTCAATAATGCAGGCTCGAAGCATATCCTCCAAGATTTGTATTACCCTTTCAGACTGGCCATATTTTGGGGGATGGAAAGCAGTACTAAAATTCAACCTAGAACTCAAATCTTCTTTCAAGCTAGACCAAAACCTGGACGTAAACCTTGGATCTCTGTCAGACATAATAGAAACAAGGATTCCATGTAGCCTCACAATCCTGACTTCGAAGGTTCCGTTAACCTGATTCACCATGAGAAGGGAGTCACATTTGGCTTCGTTCACCTCCGCTCCCAAGCCTTTTGCTAGTTCGAGTCCTGCAATCATGGCCTTATATTCGGCCTCATTGTTAGTTAATTTTACAGTTCTAATAGATTGTCTAACCGCATTGCTTATGGGTGGTTTTAGTACGATGCCAAGCTCGGACCCTTTTGCGTTCGAGGCACCGTCTGTAAAGAGGGTCACATTCCTGAAGACGTACCCAGATTTATCAACAATTCTCTTTCGACCTCAGGTACTAGGGCCGACATGAAATCAGCTACGAAATCTGCCAAAATTTTAGACTTAATTGCTATTCGGGGTCGATATTCGATATCATGCCCGCTGATTTCTATGGCCCATTTGGCCAACTGTCCAGAAAGCTTGGGTTTATGCAAAATATTTCGAAGTGGATAACACTCCTCTATTCAAACATCTTATCCTAAATATTTAAATTGTTTGCATTTAGGCAATCCAATCCTGTCTAATCTCACTTCATCGTGATCTAGAGTGCCCTCCACTTCAATCTTTTAGCTGACTCCCTCGTTGGTTTAATCAAAAAGCCAACAAATAACATGTATCATGGGATCTTATAAATTAGTGCATTAATAACGAGAGTAAAATAATTGCGGGCTTAATATCGATTCTGGTGTAAACCCACACAGAGAAACTCCTAATTACTTCCTACCGTGGTTCTTAGACAAATAATGGCTCATTTACCTTTTTATGATATTTATATATTAAATAATATAAATTCTTTCTTGTTCAACACCAACTAAAGAATTTTTCTTGACACTCTATTGGTACAACCAAAAAGGAATAGTAAGAAACCAATGAAGAGAATGGTTTCTGAACAAGTATTTGCAGAGAGTAAATTGAGAGTTCAAAGAATAGAGAAGAGAAAGAAGATTGACTTTATTTTCATAACTCCATTCCCTATATACCCTGTATCCAATCTGTTAGTTGCTTTAAAAAACTAATAACAGACTGACCTTCCACTTAACCGACTAACTAATCTGTTATTAGCAATATGGTAAGTGACAACTATATCCCTTACTTATTACATCAGTGACAAAAATACCCTCTTGTATAAAATGAATATAACAACTATTCCCCCCTCGAAATGATCCTTGTCCTCAAGGATTGAAATGAGGAAATTGTTGCTGCAGGGCTTGTAAATCCATCCAGGTGTTATCAGCAGCTGAGCAATTAAACCACTTGACAAGAACTTGAGTGAGTGGTCGATGGTGTTTCTGGACCATTCTTCTTTCTAGAATAGCCTCAGGTTCCAACAGAATGTGACCATTAGAAGATAATGAAATAGGAAGGTAAGGAAGCACTGGCTTATCTCCCAGCTTCTTTTTCAACTGCGACACATAAAAAGTATGGTGAATTTTGGCATTAGGGGTAGATCCAACTGATATGCAACCTGCCCGATCTTCTTGATCACCCGAAATGGCCCAAAATACTTTGCCCTCAAATATCCTTCTAGACACTTGTTAACAGCCTCTGTTTGCCCATCACTTTGTGGATGATAGGCTGTAGAATGATGCAAGGCGACTCCTTGAGGGCCAAAGATGTAGCACCCCGGAAAATTTCGAAATACTTAAGCGTTATTAAGAAAGTTGATGTGTGCTAATTACATTATTTTGTGTGCAGACGAGGACTATTAATATGATGGATATTAATTGGATATGATAATAAGTGTATGAGCCATAGTATAAGTGACGTGGGGTCTAAGAAGAGCCCCAAGTCTAAGTCAAGTTGGAAATTACATGATAGACTAAAGTTCCAAATGAGTACAAACAAGACCTAACTTTGGACGAGCATATCTACATATATATAAGGGGTTATGTAGCGTACAACCTATCAAATGACAGATCTTCGAGTCTAGTTTCTAAAGCTTCAAACCGTTTGTCATTTGGATACTCCTACAAGAAGGTATGATCAAAATATCAAAGGCTAGTAGTGAAGTACTATCATAGTATCCAGGTCCGCATCCGGGCTTCGAAGAGGAGTGAACGGGGGATGCGAAGCATCGGGGGCCACGTCCTAAACCCAGAAATCTGGGCCTATAAATACGAAATCGGGGGAAAAGAGTATTTTGAGTATTGGGGGTTAGGGTTCTTGAGGTGAAGAGGCAATTTTAAGCTCAAATCAAGTCCAATCAACTAAGGTAAGTTGTTAAAGATGTTTTGGGTTGATTCTTACTCAATATACATGAGTTCTAACATCATTCTTGCATCCAAATACTAGATTTTATCATCAAATCCTCAAGAACACAAAAATCACCAAAGTTGTGGTTTTTCAAGATTGATCTGCTAGAGGTAATTCCAATGCTTCAAACTCGTTTATTATGAGTAGTTAGAAGTATTTGAAGCATTTGTTACAAGTTTTAATGGTTGAAAGATTGGATTATAAAACTCTAGTTCATGGCATAAATAGTACTTTTGAGAAAATAAGAGAGAAGATGAATAATAATCTTGGCGATGAAATTGATGAATACATTGAACCTGTGGAATTATTTGTTAGCAAAAGTTGTAAATGATCAACTACGTAATCACTAGAATTGTATATTTTGCAAGTGTTGATATTATGGAAGACGATGAATAGTAAATTGGTGGCATTGGACACTTGATGTAGTATCATTAATGACTTCGAATGGGTATTAAAAATATAAGAATGAAGTTGAATGTCTAGCATGTAAATCTATTTGGCGATTTGAGTTGTTGGAGGCTTGTAGTCAACTTATGAGCCATATATGGATATTGATCAATATTTTAGGTCATATTTTGATGTAATTAGGATATCTAATTGTAGATATCGACTTGTTGGTGATGTTTGAGCATTTTAATCAACATTGGAATGATGGAGAAGGATTGAAAGCTTGTGAATGTTAATAAAGCGAAAGCGAGGTAAGTTGATTAAAACTTACTCTACTTGAGAGACTTTCTCTAAAAGCATGTTTTGAGTTAATACTTAAGTTGTTTGCAAATGTGCTTTCGTGCTTGTGGGGACAAACAAGTATGGATGTCTCCATATACAAAAATATTATGCTGCATATGTAGTGTCATGCTGACAAGGTGGGTTGCTCTGATGGTAAGCACCCTCCACTTCCAACCAAGAGGTTGTGAGTTCGAGTCACCCTAAGAGCAAGGTGGGGAGTTCTTGGAGGGAAGGATGCCGAGGGTCATTTGGAAACAGCCTCTCTACCCCAGGGTAGGGGTAAGGTCTGCGTACACACTACCCTCCCCAGACCCCACTAGTGGGATTATACTGGGTTGTTGTTGTTGTTGTTATGTAGTGTCATGCTGTTTTATAAAACTTTATTTAAATCTTGTTGGCAAAATGACACTCAAGGTAAATGTTATAAGTTTTTATCAAAACTTTCGTATTGACAAGAGTATACATATTTGAGCGCTAAAGATAAATCTTCACGAAAAGTATTCATTTTGGAAATTGATGAGCAGAATAACACTTGTGGTATCTTTTAAAGATTGATGTTAAATTGCTAAAGGCTTTAACATGTAAAATGTTGTTTATTTAATTTTTGTTCAAATGGTTTAGATTTTTTTATTAATGTTATGATTTGATAAAAATAGATCTTTTAAGGCTACTATGCTATAAATCTATTTTTGAAGTATCAAATGTTTTGGGAGTTACTTGTGTTCACCGAGATTGACTTCGGATATATTGTGTTCATCGTCATGAAACTACGCGTGCCGATGTAGGCGTAGATGGTCACTTTGTGATATAGACTATGGCAGAGTGCTCTCCCTCGAGATGGTACTATTTTGTGCTATTATTAGCATGGTTGAGTTGATTCGTACGACATTACGATGAGACGACCTGAGCAAGTAGGGTATATGATACTTGCCGCTAGGTACATAATTTAGTTGACCTTCTTATGTCGGTGATAGAATAGTACTCCCGGTGAAAGGTAAGGATGATTTTCTTATGTTTAGGCCTAAGGAGCCGAAAGTTATTTCAATGACTTAAAGCAAATGGAAATTATTTTGTATGATTTTATCCAAAAATCTTGGGTTAATATAAATGTTTTAAAAGTTTATATTGGGTTATATTTCACTTGGCTTTTATTTAAAATGACAAGTATCAGGAATTGATAAAATTGTTTATCGTCTTATATCAAATATTTGTGCATTAGTTTTATAAAGTTTTCCCCAAGAACTTAAATTAGAGAGAGTCTATGACACTTATTGAGTACCGATGTGGTGTACTCAGCCCTTAGGGCCCCCTCTCCAGGGCCCTGCTTACTTTACATGTTTCAGGATGAGGTCTCATACGTGGCATGCTGTCAGGGCTAGGATGACTCTCTTCCTGAGGTATACAGTGAGGCACCACTCCTATTTTAGTGGTAGCTATCATGTTGTTTTCTTAATTTATGCTAGTCGGGTATTAGCCCAAGTATTTAATTCTATTCTTTGGTATAGAGGCTCCATAGATAGTTGTGAAAGGTTGTAGTAACGGGGTTGTACACGACATACATGAAAATATATTTTTTTTACTTAGTCTCATTGTTATTATGGCGTCATGGGTGATTTTGAATTGGAAAATATTTTATAAACTTGAAAATGAATATGATTTTCAAGGAGCTTCCGCAGTGAAATTGGTTTTCATGCATGTGATTTGGGTCACATGGTTTGGTTCGCTCGGGTCGGGTTGTGTGCCGGGTGCCGGTCACGTGGTTTTGTGTCGTGACAAAAGAGTTCCTGCCAAAATTTACTCAAGAATATAGTATCTCTGTCATACACAATTGTCTGCGGCAATCCATGGAGTTTGTAGACATTTTCCATGAAAACTTGTGCCACCCCTTCTACTTCTGCTGTAAACGAATGTTTCAATGCCATAAAGTGAGCGTACTTGGTCAACCCGTCCACTACCACCAGAATAGTTGTTTATAAACATAGCCTGGCCTACCATTGGGGTTTAGCTGAAGCTGTTGAATCAATTCAGAAATCTTGTTATCGTCTTTGTAAGAATCTTTGATCTGCTGTACAAACTGACCAATTACAAGAGTCATGGAGTATAACTTGGACACTCGAGACAATGCATCTGCTACTAAATTCTCCTTCCCTTTCTTGTATATATTTGTTGTAAATCACTAGCACAAGTCTTACCATTTTCTCCTAACTGCATCTCTGATAAGCTGAGAGTCTGGGCAGCAGTATGCTTCACAAAAGTCACTGTCATCATACTCAGCTGAGTAGGTTTGTTTAACAATTTCTGCATCTTTTGACTGCTAACCATCTTGGAATCACCAGGTGGACTTCCCCTGAGTGATATCTTCTTCCCATTAATCTGAAATTCCATCTTCGGTTGTCTGAAATTCCATTTGATATCTCCTAGTGTAATAAGCCACTGAATTCTTAATACTACGTCAGCACCTCCTAAAGGTATCACCAACATGTCAGCCATAAAATCTACTCCCTGCATCATCCACTTCACCTTCTTGCTCATGAACTTGCTATGGACCCTACTACCATTAGCAACAGCCACAGAGAAACTAAGAATAGTTTCCAACTGAATTCCTAATTTCTTTGTAACGTTCACATCCATGAAATTGTGCGTTGACCCAGAATCCACCAACACATGCACCATCTTCCCCTTTACAGACCCTTTTACTCTCATTAGTTCTGTAATCCACTGTTCCATCCAATGCATGGGCGGACATTTGAGGACTAAGATTGGACTCCTCAGTATTTTCTTCTTCCACTGTGGGTTCTTCTTCCTCCGGCACATCAATATCTTCTTCCAACTCCAGAACATACAACTGCCTTTTCTTCTTACAGTTATGACCCGGAATGTATTTCTCATCACACCAAAAGCATAACCCCTTGGCCCACTTCTTATCTATTTCTGTGGCAGAAAGTTTTCTTGGTCCTTTAGTGTAGAATGATTACTGGAATTAGAGTACTTTCCTCCATTTGAACCCCTACTGCTCTCAGGTCCCATTAAGTGATAATGACTTCTAAAATTTGAACTCCCAGAAGAACTTGGAGTGGGTAACAAAGGTCTAGAATTTCTTACCATTAACTGGTTCTGTTCTCTCTGCAACTTCACTGATTGTTCTGCTAATTTAGCAAGACTATAAGCTCTCATTAAGGTTCTTGGTGCCAACATGCCAACTTGAACCTCAATATCAGGTTTTAGTCCATTCAAAAAGCAACTGATAGAATATTCTTCTGTCAATTCTACCTGATTCAACAATTTATCAAATTTATCCAAGAACTCTTGAACACTCCCATTTTGTTTTAGCCCCACAAGTTCAGACATAGGATCTGCATGCAGAGTATGCCCAAACCTAAGATGCAAAGCTCGAACATAATCGTTTCAATTTGGAGGTTCCCTACCCAATCTTGACTTCAATAGTGTTTGGTTCCATTGAAGAGCTCTGCCTTCCATGTGAATCGAGGCTAATTTCACCTTCATATCTTCCGGTGTTCCATCAACATCAAAGAATAGTTCGCATCGATCCACCCAACCTCGCAAATCGTCACCCCCGAATCTAGGAAATTCCACTCGTGAATATCTGGTATTCACGTGATTATGATTTCCAGCTCCATTCATCTGGTAACCTACTCCATTAGTACTGATTCCCGTATTTTCTGCCGGAGCTGCTGGTGGAACCGCCGGAGCTTGATTATTAACAGCCATGGCTGCTACTAGCTGTCAGATTTCTCCAATCACGTCACCATGTTTTTCACCCAAAATCCGAACTTGTTCTCTGATTTCATCTAATTCACGTCGCATTTCACTATTTGTCGTCGTTTCTGGCATCGTACTTCGCCAAGAACCGCTCGCTCTGATACCAAATTGGTACAACCAAAAAGGAATAGTAAGAAACCAATGAAGAGAATGGTTTCTGAACAAGTATTTGCAGAGAGTAAATTGAGAGTTCAGAGAAGAGAAAGAAGATTGACATAACCCCTAATTGGTACAATCCATCCCCGATATACCATGTATCCAATCGGTTAATTGCTTTAATAAACTAATACCAGACTGACCTTCCACCTAACCGACTAACTAATCTGTTATTAGCAATATGGTAATTGACAACTATATCCCTTACTTATCACATCAGTGACAAAAATACCCTCTTGTATAAAGTGAATATTGTTATAAGAAAAATCAAATTATGGTGGATGTCTATTCTTCCTTCATGATCTTCTCAAATGCTTAATGACATATTTAATGACATATTTTTATGCTTAATGACATATTCAATGACATATTTTTCTTCACTTTTCATGCCTTTATAAAGGCCTTGTAATAGATAGGAAAATGCACACAATTGAAGAAGAAATACTCTTCCTTCTCTCTATCTCCATTTCTTGTTCATGTTTTACTAAATTGCTTCTATTTCATAACTTGTTCTTGTTCATGTTTTACTAAATTGCTTTTATTTCATAGCACATTATCAGCACGATGCTCTAACCAACTGAGATTATGTGCTTTAATCGAATTTTATCTTCTTTCAACCAGAGTTAGTCAAATTTCTTTTCGGTCCA
>AWOL01S0019638.1:60346-75233 GCA_000715115.1 Nicotiana otophora
AAAATTGATTTCACATGAAAAATATGAAGTTGGACGGATAGTCCCAACACCTGAAAGTATAAAGCCAATGGAGGTATAAATGTGTTTTTGTGCGAAAAAAAAGGATCAAATCGATAGACATAAAGACGACTTGTGTCACAAGAAGATTTGTAAATATCCTGGCATTGATTATATAGAGACATGTTATCCTGTGGTGGATGTCGCCATTTCAGGTTTTAATCTGGCAATACAAGAAAAATATGATATGTGTATAATGGAAATTATTGAAGTATTTAAATTGTTCTGAAGCATATTAAGGTTTCCAAGAAATTTATTAAATAAAGCTTCAAAAATCCTTATACGGATTGAAACAATCAGGGCGCATGTGGTATAATCGCCTGAGTGAGTACCTGTTGAAAGAAGGGTACAAGAATGATTCAATTTGTCCTTGTGTCTTTATAAAAAGATCTGGATCTAAATTAGTTATAATCACTGTGTATGTTGATGATTTAAATATCATTGGAACTCCTAGGGAGCTTCCTAAAGCAGTAGAGCTTCCTAAAGTAGTAGACTATTTAAAGAAAGAATTTGAAATGAAAGATCTTGAAAAGACAAAATTTTGTCTTGGTCTACAAATTGAGTATATGAAAGATGGAATTTTTGTCCATCAATCAACATACACTAAAATGATTTTAAAGCGATTTTATATGGATAAAGCACATCCATTCCGACCTCATAAAATTAATGAAGAGCTTCTTGGTCCCGACGTACCATATCTTAGTGCAATTGGTGCACTAATGTATCTTTCTAACATTACAAGGTCTGACATAACTTTTTCAGTTAATGTTTTATCAAGATATAGCTCTGTTCCTACAAGGAGATATTGGAATAGAATCAAACACATATTGCTGTATCTAAAAGGGACTACCGGCTATGTGTTTACATATGGAGGCACTGCCATATCTTGGCGATCGACTAAGCAATCAATCGTGGCTACTTCATCTAATCATGCTGAGATAATTGCTATTCATGAAGCAAATCGAGAATGTGTATGGTTGAGGTCTATAATACACCTTATTAGAGACAAATGTGGTTTGAAGTGTGACAAATTACCCACAATTTTGTATGAAGACAATGCAGCATGCATAGCCCAGTTAAAGGGAGGATTCATAACATCGGATAGGACAAAGCACATTTCAGCAAAGTTATTTTTCACACATGATCTTCAAAAGAATGGTGATATCAATGTACAACAGATCCGTTCAAGTGATAATATGGCTGATTTGTTCACCAAATCTCTACCGACGTCAACCTTCAAGAAACTAGTGTACAAGATTGGGGTGCGAAGGCTCAAGAATGTGAATTGATGCTCTCATCAGGGGGAGTTAATACGCGCTGTACTCTTTTTTCCTTACAAGGTTTTGTCCCCCTGGGTTTTCCTTGCAAGGTTTTTAACGAGGCAACCAAAAGGCGTATTTCTAAACATGTGTACTCTTTTTCCTTCATTAGGAATTTTTTTTCCTATAGAGTTTTTTTTCCTAATAAGGTTTTAACAAAACACATTATCTATGGACATCCAAGGGGGAGTGTTATAAGAAAAATCAAATTATGATGGATGTTTACTCTTCCTCCATGATCTTCTCAAATGCTTAATGACATATTCAATGACATATTTTTATGCTTAATGACATATTCAATGACATATTTTTCTTCACTTTTCATGCCTATATAAAGGCCTTGTAATAGATAGGAAAATGCACACAATTGAAGAAGAAATACTCTTCCTTCTCTCTATCTCCATTTCTTGTTCATGTTTTACTAAATTGCTTTTATTTTATAACTTGTTCTTGTTCATGTTTTACTAAATTGCTTTTATTTCATAACAAATATAACATATATCCTATGATTTCTCTCGATGCAAAAGATTATTTACAAGTAACATCTGATAATACCTCTAGACTGATTCGCCTATGTCTAACAACTTTTTATTTAAATAGCATAAAATTTTAAACTATAGGTGGCCTATGTAATGAGCGACCTGATTTTCTTCTTTTATTTGTTCATTAAATTGTAAATTTTTCGACTATAGTCGTGTGTAATCATGACCTGTTTTTTTTAAACAGAAATTTTGCAGATTTTCTAAACTTTAAGTCGCCCAGCGACCTAGAGAAAAATATTTCCCTATATGCAACATACATATATATATAATTATAGTAGGTAAGCATTGTATATAACTTTGCTTTCATTTTTTTTTTGCCCTTTCTAAAAACATTACCATTATTTCAATATCAGGGACCTTTTTTGTCATTCCCCACAAGAAAAACAAAAACCCTCATCCTTCACAGTAAAGGCGCCTCTTTTGTTCTTCTCCGCCAGCAACATTTTTCTTTCTAAAATTCTCCACCGGCGAATTCCCTCCCTATTTCTTATTTCCGGCGACTCCTCCTTTCGGTTAGCAGTTGTACACATTTTACTTTTCCAGTATTTATCCTTAAAACAAACTAAAAATGAGAAAGACTCAAGAATTTCTACTACAATATTTTCACCAGTTCTGTAAATTGCTCCTATCAATGGAGTAATGGTTTGATTTCTGTATTGATTTTAATTTTTCATGTCTTTTATACTCCATAAAGCTTAACAACAAATGCTAGGAAATATAAGTCATTCACAACAAATATATAGGGAGAAGATTTCAGTATTTAACTTGTAGAAACTATCAAGAGAGGAGTAGTTGGATAGAAAGCAAAATTATAACAAACAGAAATTAAAAGACTCATGCCCACCCAGTTTGCAGTTGGCAGAGACGGGGGAGAGCAAAAGGTAAGAGAGAAATGGGGGAAATCAAATTGGGTAGAATGACAAAAACATCCATTTCACTTATGCATTGATAACATGATGTTAGGGGTATTTAAGGAAAATAAAAGATGTATACAATGCTAACCTAGTACAACTACGTAGTAGATTAGCAAAACTATATATATATATATATACACACACAGTGACAGACGCACGTGGTGGCAAGCGGGTTTAACTGAACCCCCTTCATCAAAAAATAATATTGTGTATATGTATAAATTGCGATTAAATCTGCGTAAATTTTGTATTAAATATTTTATTTGAACCCACTTGACAACTACTATTTTACGACTAAAGTTATGTATTTTTGAGATTGAACTCGCTTGCACAAAATCCTGAGTCCGCCACTATATATATATATACATACTTTTTGGACTCACGTCAATAAATACAAACAATATAAATTGGAAGATTAGTACCAAAAAACAAAGGAAATCAAACCTTCATAAAAGAATATTAAACATCAAAATGTGATAGCCACATATATTAGGGACAAAAACAGCACAAGCTGTTTACAACTCTTGCTAGGTAACTTAGAGGAATAAATTCAAATTTCATATAATTCTATACTCAATTTGAAATGGGTTATAACAATTTGCCTTAGTTTAAAAATAAAACGAATGATCTCAAATAAACGCCTATAGAGAAAAATGATATAACAAACATAGTGCTTGAGAAAATAACAACTTGAATATCGGATAAGAAAGAGAAATGTGTCAGCATCAACATAAATACAATTAACAAACAAAAATGCTAGTTACTGATGGGGGAGAAATAGGACGGAATAAACGTTTTCCCATCCGGTGATATTTATATTTTGAAATTTCATATAATTGTTTTCCACACAAGCAATGATGACATGAACATACCTGTAGTTTGTGTGCAATTCAGTTTTAACAATCAATATTTTACAATAAATGCAAAGGCTAGTTGTTAGTACTGACTTTGTAAATGTTAGCCATGATAAACATACCAAGATCTAAGCATTGTCATCATCAGAAATAGTGGATACTCATGATATAACTGTAAGTGCAAGCATCTCAATATTCCACCTAATTAAACATTCAGAAAAATTTAAAATACTAAAAATAGAACAAAAGAAGTACAACAAACCCATAAACAATACAGACGTTTAAAGACTCCATTTCATGTTTTGGCTTTCAGATACATTAAAAACACTTTGTATCTCATATAGAATGTTATCGATCATCCAATTCTCCGCTTTCGTTATTTGATCTTTGTTCCTTGCGTACACATTTGTTGCTACTTGCAAATGTTGAAGTACTGTGAATAATAACTTGACATAGGAACTTGATGGGTTATGGAAGCTAATTAAGAAAATTAAAGAGGAAGACGAGTGGGAGGCTAATTAAAAGGTAATAGTAAAGAAGTAACTGTTGATATATTAGACAACGGAAAGAAGGGAAAAAATGACTATAGAGTTCTACATAATATTGCATATATAATAATAATAAATTAAATTAATAAATAAATCATTAAGTAGATGGTAATTTAGTCATTCAGCTTTTGAAGAATATTTTAGTAAAATAACTTAACTTAAAAGTTTTCACACTTATAATATAGTATGATATAAAACTACTAAACTTTCAATAAATATTAAATTTTAAACTCATAATTTCAAATGCATTGTGTTAAAATTAAGCCTTTAACTACTAAGATGTTCAACCCAAAACATAAGAAAACTAGATACTCTCAAATGTAAATTTAACTAATGTTCAAAGTTATATTAGATTAAATAAACTCAAAGGAATTAATTTTATTTTTTCAAAATTTGTCCTTATTTACATATTTCAATGTGTCAAGGTAACAATTAATTAACGTTAATTTAGTGAATATATTTTTTTTAGGAGTTCGTATTTCTTTAATAGGTATATCAAAGGTAAAATAGTCACTTATTGTGGATCGAAGGACTAATTTTCAACGTAGGGCCTACGAAATAGTGAAAGGGAAAAACGTGCCTACAGGGGTATTGCAACTAGAAGCAAATGGTCCAGTTCCTCTTTCTGGACATAGTGTAACAACTATCTAAATTGTCAAAAGTTTACTTTGGGGTATTAAAACCACAAATAGTATTTCTTTTGGTTGAAGAATATCCCTAAGTTATTGATAAATAGAGAAACCGAAAAAGACGTGCAACTTTGCAAGAGCAACCGGCCTAACTGTCGGTTTGAAATGGAATTAGAAGAGTTGACCAATTAGATAATACTCTTACTTAGATATTATTCTCAAATAAATAACATCATTCTAGAGTATGGTATGAAAGTTACTTTATTTTGTTTTGTAACTGGAAAGACAATATACTTTGCATATTATAACTCAAAAGTCACTCAGCACTTTTAGGGCTTTATTAAATATTATTTTTCATATTTCTTTTCAGCCCAACCATTTAAAAAATCAAAAAAACTATTTAAATCATTACTTGACCGTTCCTTGACCCGACTCATTTTCTCTTATTTCTGTTATAAAAAACGTAAATATTACTTTGTTGTAGTATATTATATTGATTCTCAATATAGTTATATTGAATGTATACATTGGTTTAAGCAAAGTATTAAATAGAGAATGAGGAATTAATCTTAACAAATTAGAGGAGTTAAATTTGAAAGTGAAACAAGAAAATTAGCAGTGTTGAAGTGGAAGAAAATAAAAAGGAGGAAGGAAAAATAAAAAAAAGTATTTATACTTGAAATTTTGACTGGAAAATATTAATATAAGAGTAAATTAAAAGACAATATCCTCGATATTTTAGAACAAGAACGCACATTGCTTATAGTAAAGATAATGTTACTAGACGACCATTTCTAGTCGAATTGATTTAATACTTTGCTTAAACTAATATGTTGAAAACCAAGATAATTAACAGTAAAGTAGTATTTATGTTTTTTGTAACAAAAATAAGACCGGGTTGAGTCACGGTTTAAATAGGTATTTTTTTATTGTTTAAATGATTGAGTTAAAAAAATATAAAAAATAATATTTAATATGACCTAAATATGTTGAGTGATTTTTGAGTTACAGTATGCAAAGTAGGATGACTTTTCGATTACAAAATAAAGTAAAATGACTTCCATAAACAATTTTCATTAGTTCAATTTCGTTATCGCTACTGACGGTTGCTCATTGACTCACAAAACCTTACTATTATTCGTTTAGTTTAATTAATAGTTATTTCAAATCCGTTTACTTCTGATTTATATTACTTTTTCAATTATAATCTTCTATGGTGCTAATCTTTTTGACGTAATTAATAGGAGACAATAGAATGTCTAACGGGACAAATGTTGACATTCAGTCGTGGAACTACACTTATCGTTACATAATTAAGAGAAAAATTATAAAAAGTTAAATGGATAAATAGTACTCCCTCCGTTTCAATTTAGATGAGATAGTTTAATTGGCACGAAGTTTAAGGGAAAAAAAATTTAAAACTTGTGGTCTTAAAAGCTTAAAGGATATAAACTTTGTGGGGTCATGACATTTGTGTGATTATAAAAGCTTCTCATTAAGGATAAAATGGGTAAAATGAAGAGTTTAAAGTTGAATTATTTTTAAATTTAAAAATATGTCATTTATTTTGAAAAAAGGAAAGTGTAAAACGGATGGAGCAGTAGAAAATTTTCGTAGAATTACAATGTTTTTGACCTTCTAATTATTAAAAAAAGGAACTAACGACTAAGTCCATGCTACTCGAGAAAATGATAGAAATGGTCCCCTGTTTAGAGGTAGGTTTAAAGTAATCGCCTGAATATACTCTTGAACAATTTTGGTCTTTTAAGTTTGTTAAGAATGAACAGTTTTGGTCTTTAATAAACTCTTACGGTTAGATTTAATAAAAGTTACGGACAAAATAATTAACAGGAACTCACATTGAGGGTGAATTTTTTGCAGTTTATGTTATTTTTGGTGTCTGATGCAAAATATTTTAGGTGCCAATTCCATTATTTTTTATTTACTGCTATTGTCTGGTGAACTTATATAGGACTAAACATGAGGGACCATTTTTGTGAAAAATCATTAGAAAAACGTTCTACCAGCCATAAATGAAAAGAAAAAAGAAAAGGAAAAGTCTAAAATAGAAAGGAGGAAAAAAAACAATACTCCTTTTCCAAAAAAAGGAAAAATGTGAAAAATCAGAGACCAAAAGCTTGCAATCTTGAGATCCAGTTGACGACAAGCACACGTCTGCACACGCACTCGGAAGTTGGAATCTCAATAATTTAGTTGAATTCAGATCAAAAGTCATAACTCACACACCAATAATTTTTTTCCCCAAAAAGAATCAATACTTATAAAACATCCAATATAAAAATCATGCAACTCTTTCCTCAAATTTTGTAACAATTGATCCAAAACAAAGACCAGAAAATGGCATATCTTGGCTCATTGAAGCAAAGCTTTGTTGAAACAAACAAAGAAAGATTATTACTACCAAGAAAAGGGTATTCAGAATTGGGAGTAGGTGGTGGTGCATCTTTCACAGGAAATGAGAACTTTCTGGAACGTTTACGCTATCGACTTACTGAGTTTTGTAACGATGTCAAAAAAGCTGCAGCCAAAGCAGTTAAAATGGGTAGAAGTGATCCTAGGAAAATTATATTTTCTGCTAAAGTGGGTTTTGCTCTTGCACTTGTTTCGATCCTTATTTTCTTCAAAGAACCCTTGCCTTACATTGGTAAACACTCCATTTGGGCAATTCTCACTGTTGTCGTCGTTTTTGAATTCAGTATAGGTATGTAAAATTTTCGTTTTTATTTTATTTTATGTGCCTCTGGTTTGCAGCTTTATTATGTTTTTATTGCTAATTTTGGAATTTATCAAATGTGTAGGTGCGACGCTCAGTAAAGGATTTAACAGGGCATTGGGGACATTTTCTGCTGGAGGATTAGCGTTGGGCATTGCTGAATTGTCTCTTATGGCTGGAAAATGCCAAGAGATTGTGATTGTCATCAGCGTATTTATTGCAGGTTTGGTTTCTATTTTGGTGTTTAGTATATTATGGAACCGAAATTGGACCAATTTCGTATATTATGGACCAATTTCGGTTTGATACTTCCGAATTCGGTATGGTATTTGGTTTAAGGTTTTAGAATTTTTTTATTCGTTAACTTTTTAAAAAAAATATCGAAATACATACTTACATACACAATACGCATATAGTATTAGATTATAACAATAGTTTAAAAGGCACAATTTGAGAAGCTTGCTAGTGTGAAGTAACTGTATAAATGTTGCCATAATTTCTTTATGTGTCTTTTTAATCAATCAAGTTAACAATTTCTGTAGTCTGTACTGAGTGCAGCAGTGCATTTGTTTACCTTTGGCTGAAAGGAAAATAGCGGACAGGTCATAAGTTACAGAACATATTAGTAATGCTTGATTCATATTATTAGTGTCTACCCCGCATCAAATTTGAGAAATGGAGGATTCTGGTGATCTGTGTGCTTTGAAGTTACGTTCATAGTTCAAAGTATACACTGAAGCGAACTTTATCAACAAACATTTCCCTGATACATATTTGGTGAAGATTTCTTATGGTTTCTTTCGGTTTTGCCATTGACCCGCCCCTTAAAAACAAAAAAGAAAGTTATAATTCTTTATCCAAGCCGAATACAAACCAAAGTTACTGAACTGAATAAACCGAAACCGAAAAGACAAAAATTGGGTCATACCGAACCGAATGCCGAATAGCATTTTAAGGAACCGAATAGTGAAAATATCGAACCGAAATATTTCAAAACCGTACCAAACCGACCAATGAACAACCCTGGTTAGAAGGATTTCGATATATAGGTGATTAGGAGCAAAAATAGAGCAAGGAAAGATATATAGAGAGCCTTGCAGACTGGTAACCGGGTGACATGAGCTGTAACTGGAGAACAAAAGGAAGAAGTCCAAGGATGTGACCTCAAATTTCCCCAAAATAAGCTCCTATATTAGTGACACCTAAAACACCAAAGAAGCAACTACAGCTTCAACTTTCACTGTGTAGATCAAAGCATAATTCTCCACTCTTGAATTGAGTGAAACTATTGATATATATATATGTGCCCCTCGGCTTCCAACTTACAACAACAACAACAACAACAACCCAGTAGAATCCCATTAATGGGGTCTGGGGAGGGTAGTATGTACGCAGACCTTGCCCCTACCCCGAAGGAGTAGAGAGGCTGTTTCCGAAAGACCCTCGGCTCAAAAATAAATAAATAAAAAAAAAATAATAATAATAATAATAATAATAATAAATAAAAAATAAAATTAAAAAATAAAAGCGAAGAAAGCGAGAGATAATATTAGTATCACAACAACACTCAACACTCAACACTCATAAGATAAATAGCAATACTGAAGAGAATGCTTAGGTTCAATATCTTACTGAAGAGCATTGCATAAATTTGGATTTGAAGACAATCACACATTTACAATGGTCCAAGTGAAGGAAAGGTTTTTTAGTTTTCCTCACCTCTACGTAACTTGTGCATCAACATCACAGCAACAATCACCATCTTTCTTTTGTACCTTGTATAAGAGTTAAATGGGCCATTGACGGGAAGAGTTTGCTTGGCTACTACACGAGACAAAAGCTAGTAAAACCAATTACTACATATGTTCCAAGGTTTATACATGTTTGATATCCTGATCTTCAATCTCTCCCGCTCGTCACCATAACTGCTCTCTCCCTCTCTTTATCCTTTTTTGGGGTGGAAATATGTGTGTATATATATTTCCGGGGAAATTCACTTTTATACTACTCTAATCATTACATTCTCCTCTTTCATTCAGGATTTTGTGCGACTTATTTGAAACTGTATCCAGCAATGAAGCAATATGAATATGGATTCCGAGTCTTCTTATTGACATATTGTATAGTGCTTGTATCGGGGACTTCAGATTTCGTTCAGACTGCTGTTTCTCGATTGTTGCTAATTGGGGTTGGAGCTACTGTCTGTTTGCTTATAAATGTCTGCATCTACCCCATTTGGGCTGGTGAAGATTTGCACAAGTTGGTAGCGAAAAATTTTAAGGGTGTCGCTACTTCTTTGGAAGGTGAAGATTCTTTAATCTCTTATCTTCAGATTGTCGTTGGACATGACCTAGACATGCTATGCTCGGCTGATATTTGCAATGCTTCTTTTTCAGGTTGTGTCAATGACTATTTGCAATGTCTTGAATATGAAAGGATACCATCAAAAATTCTTCTTTACCAGGCATCCGATGATCCTGTCTACAATGGCTATAGGACTGCTGTAGAGTCCACCAACCAAGAAGATTCTCTGGTAAACCTATGTTGCTATTGATGCTTAACCTAAGTATGTGGCATTTCCTCCATTCCAAATTGAATGGCCTATTCTGCACTATATTATATTAAAGTCTGAAAGTGTTTGTTCAACATTAAATGGTGTGGAGGCTGGTAACTTTTGTGTATTAAAGAAATTGAAAAATAAAGGTAGCACACATGTGACTTATAGTGGAGCTTTACATTATTTTGGATGGAAAGAGAAAAAAAATTGTATGTGGACATTCATGTGGGTTTGGTGGAACATCACCTATTTTCTTGGGTTGCTAATTTTGGTAATCCTGGTTCAGTTAGGTTTTGCTGTGTGGGAACCCCCTCATGGCCGTTACAGAATGCTCAATTATCCTTGGGGTGAATATGTTAAAGTCAGCGGTGCACTGAGGCATTGTGCTTTCATGGTCATGGCTATGCATGGCTGTATTCTTTCAGAAATACAGGTATAACTTTTTCTAATTTTTCTTCCTGACTTAGTCTAAAGCAATGTGCAGCACAGATTTTTTTTTTTATTCCATAAATTTGAAGCCTATCTCACATCTGCCACTTTTTCTTTCTTCGTTTTTTACTTTGATATGGAACTAGGCAGCTTATGGATAATGAATAGAATTATTTTAGATGTATAGGAGAGAAGTACTTAAAGTAATCAGCATACTAGACCTATAAAGTTCCATGTAACCAAGATTAGGGAATAGTAAATACATAGGAACTATGCTTAAGTTAGTATCTGTCAAGGGGGTTTTAACTCTTTCTCTTGGTCAAACATGACAGAGGCGCGCAGAAGTATTTATTGTAATTTTTTACCAGATGAAAATTAAACTGATTCGTCAGTACCAAATATTCACATTGTTGCCATGTCTCATTTGTTAACTAACCTATTTGGGGCTAAGAACTCAACCATGGAACTGCAGTTCCAGCCTGCTATTTCATAAATTATTCAGAGTTTACTCCAGTTTTTATAATTTTACAGAGTAGTCAAATATCGACCATAAGTTTTTTCGTGCCATTCATAATGATCAATGCCGTGCCACTGGATTGTTCAATAATAAGTTAAAAAATTACTTGCTACTTTAGAAGCCCATCTCAGATACATATATCACTCGAGGTGCACATAAAACTTGAAGTTAGTCAACGCTTAGGTTGGACCTCTTTAAGAGGGAGCACTAGCTGGAATATAAATAGAGTCTTTTACCTCTTAAGGTGGAAGAAAAAAAGGAAAATGTAGGGGAGGGATAGAATCACTACACTATCACGGCCAACTATACCAAATCCTTAATTTAAGGATATGTGTAATGCTATTTATGGAATTACACAAATGGTAATAAATAAGTTACTTTATTTGAATCTTGGGCGGATAGAGGGAATCAAGCCCGCAAAGCAACGTGATACGTAAACATTAAAAAAAAGATATGAATGAATGTTTTAGTGACGAGGAATAATAAATTAGAAATTTAGCATAAGAATACCAGTCACTCAAAACTGAGAACTACATCTTGACATCCAAACTCGAAATTTAAAATGGTTGAACTTTTTACTTACATTACATATATAATTTTTCTTTTTTCTTCATTAGCGCCTTTCTTCACTAAAGCCAATGCTTAATTTGCGCTTTGTACTTAATACCCCATGGTCATTGGAGCTTTTCACCTTTGATAACTTTGGTTATCAATTCGGTTATCATTTCTAAATGCCAGCTTAACTGAGTACCCTTGCATTTTGGCTGTAACTTTCCCTTCTTTTATTGCTTATGCAATTTTTCCCTTTTGCAAATAACTATCCTAAAAATGTTGAGATGATTTTTGTCCACTAGTGTCATCCTTTTGCTAGCGAAACAGTTTGAAGGCAGCTTCTAAAGAAGCATCTATACACAAAATCTATTAATGCCAGCTTTAACATAGGTAACTTGACACAAAAATTTCTTCTAGCACATGGTGGCAGTTCACCTAGTGCTCTGGTCTTGAAGGAGTTTTGCATTATTTAATGTTACTTCAGACAAATAAAATGTTCTCTTCAAAGATATCAAACTGAAGTTATCTTGTAAACAATTTCTAGGTTATCTTCTTAATAGACATATATGTTTATATCCATTGAGATATCTTTTCCTCTTAATGAACTAAAAATACAAGAATCCTTGCCTGCTAATCGGTGACAGATAGCTGCAAAAAATGTACGACGGGAAACTGATCTTGGAGCTATTATTGCCTGTTTGCACTTGTTATGATACTGTCCTTGATTATTAAATCAAAAGGATTAAGAATTTATGCTTTAGGGGTTGAGTGGTCATGCAAATTTTCTTCTTGTAGGCAGCATCTGAGTTGAGGCAGATTTTTAGGAAGCAGATTCAGAGAGTTGGAACTGAAGGAGCTAAAGTGATACGGTTGCTTGGGGAGAAAGTAGAAAAGATGGAGAAACTAAGCCCTGAAGATCCTCTCGAAGAAGTTCATGAGGCTGCTGAGAATCTTCAACTGTTGATTGACCAGAAATCTTATCTTTTGGTTAATGCAGAGAATTGGGAAAGTTCAAAAAGACCTAAGAAGTTTGAAGATCCTGAACGCATTCAAGAACTGAAGGACAATGAACCTAAACCCATGCTAATAAACTCTCTTAGTGAAGCGACTCTTCATCTAAGGTCTGCTCACACATTGAAGCACATGGATACTCTTAATCCAAATGTAAGCGTCAACTTTTCTACTTCACAATGGGGTTCCTCAGAAGATGTGTTCAAGCAGCAGACGATGTGGCCTTCACGGCTTTCAGTTCTTGGAGATGTGATTTTGAATGAACGTGAAGTACGGACATTTGAAAGTGCTAGTACATTGTCACTGGCAACATTTACTTCCTTGCTGATCGAGTTTGTTGCAAGGCTTCAGAATCTTGTAAATGCATTTCAAGAGCTCAGCGAGAAGGCAAAATTTACGGAATGCAGCTGATAGAAATGAGGCAGCTGCTCTTTGAGGCAGGTTATGTAACTGTTCCTGCTTTTAGGTTGAGGAGATCTTCTTTCTGCTGTCCAGTGTCACAGTGCTTTATTGCTCTACTGCCAGTAAAGAAGATGTTATCAACCAGAAACTAGGTTCAGGCTTGGAATGAAAACTATTCTTATGAAGTTGAAGATGTTTTGAGATGATTATATATACTATATTAAGTTTTGTGTAGTTGTCAAGGAATTGGTTTCTGTTCTGCAGCATGTTTTCAGAGCCTGTAGGAGCTGTGAATCCAAGAGAAAAAGATTTCCTTACCCAAAGATTATGTATCTTTCTGTACATTAACTTTTTTACTTGTTTCCGATGAAGCTGTAAAGCATAGAAGTTTTTAAAAGAACATTAGCTGGATAATATGGCCTTGTCATACTATGCAGAGTGCATCCTAGCAAATTCTTTGAGAATGACTTGCATGAAATATTAAGTAATTTGCCAAGTGGTTGAAGTTTCCAGTCTAATCTTCCTCTTTATTAAAAGTCATTGTGATTTTAAACACTAAAAAAGGATGAGAAAGAAATTACCTTCATACATAATATTAATGTGTAACTTTATTCATGTGAATTATTAACCTCCAGCTTCTTTGTTCAGTCTTCCTTCTTTTTCTCAAAAGAATTTTTGAGTCTGCTTTTAAAACCTGTAGTAGCAGCCTCTTTTATTTTGCCAATACTTTACAGTTTACACAATCATTTATTACCCCGAGAGCTATGAACAAACTCTTACACAATGCTATCCCTGGTGACTGAAGGCACCTTTTGGAGGAGCCCAGTCTTACTATTTTGGCAAGGCTCATGTGGTGAAAACTTCTTTTCTACCATAAACAAAACAGAGATCACTGTCATTTGCTGGTTAGTAGCAACTGGTTCAGTTTACATATATAAATTTCAAAACCTGTAGCCATGTGATACCAGCATTCCAAGAATCAAAAGTAGTAGTTGTCTACAAACTCCAATAATCTACTGTACAAACTCAAGTGGGTACATAGATACAAGATATAGATATTAGTCTTAGGCAAATACAGGGAGATCTCGTGATCAATCATCAACTAAAACTGATAATGCGAACGTCATATTGTGGTCCTAAATGCCATTTTTGTTTGGCATTCCCAAGTGTTTCTTGCCTCCAAGTTTGACAACATTCTATCAATTAGTATCCCATCTGTCCATCTGACATCATATAAGAACATTTTTTTTCTTCTATTCCATCCCACATGTGAAGGGGAGCCTAAAGTTGTTGTCATGTGACCATGAGGTTACGGATTCGAGCTGTGAAAACAACCTCTTGCAGAAATGCAGGGTAAGACTGCGTACAATAAACTCTTGTGGTCCGGCCTAAGTTGCCCGGACTCGGGTGCGGGAATCCGATACGGGGACGGATCCGAGTATCGGATTCGGCAAAATTTAAATTTTAAGATTCGGGGGTACGGATCCGGATATGGATACGGGTGCGGGGATTCGGTTAATAAAAAAATAGAGCTATAAAAATATTGTAAATTTTGAGAGATATTCTGTGAAAAACTTACATGAATATTGTAGAATTCAATCTTGCATTCTCCAAGATGGATATTATTCTTTAATTCTCCTAAATCTGTTTTATTTTTTATTTTGAGAAATCAAAATCTCATTTTTTCTCCCAAATTTGTCGATGGACTCTGGTCAAAGTGTCCGAAGTTAGTTAACTGAATCCGGAACGTATCCCACTCCCGTCCCCGTCTCGTATCGGGACGGGGACGGCACCAAAATCGAAGAGTCCGCGCAACTTAGGT
>AWOL01S0019638.1:77239-96253 GCA_000715115.1 Nicotiana otophora
AGCCATGAATTGAATCTCCCTTTTTTTTTCCCCATCCCACGTGCCTTCCTCTAATAGAATGTTTGCTGGTTCTATTTATTAGGAAAGAAGTGCCACTAGCAGCCTGTATAATGACCTTCTATATCAAATGATCTCCATCCACTTTTGTTAGCAATATCTGATCTTGACAAGGAATACAAAGGACCTTCTACTTGAGGTAAGCTTCATCCACTTTCATTCAGTAATATGTGATCTCTTTTAACAGTTCAAATCCTTTCCTGCAGATGAGTATAAGCTCTGATTCTGACTTAGCTTTTTCCATTCTAATGAAATGTCTTTCATGCTCAGGGACCCGTGAACACTGACTCTTTGTAGATATTGCATAATCTTGTTAAAGTTCACCACCGGACAAACATGGTGCTGGTGTCTTATATACAGTAAATCCTGAGTTCCAAGGAACAGTAGAGAGAAACCTGGAGCTTCAATTGTGACTGCAGGGATTGTTCACCATTTGCTTCTGCTTTATATCTATAGGTCACATTGTTAATAACTGCTGAAAACTTCTTACCTGAGCAGCTGCAAGTAAAAGGGAGATTCAATTCATGGCTCAGCATAATTCACTTTCCTACAATGTAAGTTGTCCCTTTATACTTGAAATTGGGTGCATGCAGAAACGTTGACAGCTTAATGACATTCTCTTCCCTGTTTTAAGAATGAGAAGTCGAAGAACACACTTTTGACAAGCACTAGAAGTTGTTTGGATCCACTTAAAAGTCCTTTCAGCTCTTACAGTCAATCACCAGAGATACCTGGGAGCCCTACTTATGCTATGGAGTTCTTGTGTCGATCATGGAGTCCATCTTCCAATAATCTCCTGCAAATGTTTTCATCAAGTGTAAGAAACCACCAAACTGCAACGACGCGTGAATTAAAGATCTTAGAATGAGATCAGATTGCTAATCGTAGTCCGAGTTCATTTATAATGTGCAAAAGTGAATAGCAGCATTAATGCAAACTAATATGATTCGACACAATAAGCATGAACACCCCTTTTATCTACTAATAGGCCATTGTTAAGCATAAAAAACTATATTTCGTTGAAAATTAGGAAAGAAATCTATAACAAGAACAATGATAGCCTGCTCAACACTACACATCTTGACTTGTACAGAATCCCTTCTTGAGAGACACAGGAGGCATAGAGGATCATGAAGGAAAAGAGGAGGAAACACATGAGGATGTAACTGGCCGAGTTATAACCAACAAAGAGGATATCAAGGTATTTCAATCTTCCACGACCTCCCACTGAGGATATAGAGAACAAAAAGGTAAATAGCACAACAAAGGGCATCGATAACACTAAGAGGTATCACACTCCTGTGCTGTTCAGAATATCAATGAAGCCTAACTTGTAAAATATTTATGATTAACTTGTTCATGGACAAAAATTGAAGCTAACTTGCCAAGGCATGCCACTATTCCCTTTCTCTTTTCTCAATTAGCTGCATCAAACAAGTTTATCCTAAACTATTTAAACATGCTTAGAGAAAAATGTCACTTTTTTAGACAGATAAAACTCTTCAAGTATATCATTTTTAGCCTGCAGTTCACCTCTCTTTTGGTCATGAAAAATCAGCTTCATCTCTCATTTTTCTATTAATGTTTGCTTAGCTGGATTTGCATCACATGAAGGAATGGTCGAAAAGCAAGCCATTGGGAAAATTCTTTAGATCACATCAAGAGAAGAAAGAGCGACTCCGACTTCAAACAGCACAACTACATGCTGCGCTTTCTCTCACACAGCTGGCTTCAGCAATTGCTGGCTTTGCCAGCAGCAGCAGCTCAGAAGCACAAGAATGGTCCCACATAAATTCTGAAACGGGAGGAGAATGGAGCCATAGTACGGGAAGTGTAGTTGCTTCTGCTGCTGCTCTGATGACTACAGTATGTGCAGAGGCAGCAGAATCTCTGGGAGCAGGACGAGCCAAAGTTGCTTCTGCAGTCAATTCTGGCCTAGCCATCAGAACACCAATGGATATGATTGCAGTAACAGCAACAGCAGCAACCTGTAAAGCTTTCCATACTATTGCTTGGAACTGATAACTCAAAAATATTCAGTTTTTTATGGTACATGAGCTCTCAACTGTATAAGTACTAATTTATCGCACCTTGATATTCTGTTACTAGGTCTTAGAGGTGCTGCAATTCTAAAATCAAGAGCAAAGACTGATCCCTTCCCTAGGATCCCGGATTTTCTTACAGTAGGCACCCGAATTTGGATAATAATGCCATCAGGTATGAAAGTAATTAAATTTAGTGAAAATGTTTAAAATCCTTAAAATCCTTGAATCTGGAGATGCAGATAGAAAATGCCATTGGCACTACTTCCTGCCTTCCTATACATGAAATTGACATTTTGAGACATAAAACCTCAGGACGCAAAGAAGATAAATGGATGACTCTACACTCGAAGCAAAATCAGCTCGTGCTGAGCCTGAAAAGGAAGTACTTTGGAGCTCTAAGAACTTCAAAAGAATGTAAGTATGTATTCTTTTTACCTTTTATTTCAACAATTAGAATTTGAGATATGCCTGATCTATACTCTCTATTATTTCTCTGTGGGGGCTTCAAACTTGGAGTTTCTCCTACTTAGACAGCATTCTTGTTTTATTCAAAAAGAAAGAAAAATTGCTGTTACTAACAACCTTACCTCATCCAGACAAGCTTATTAACATCACAAAAGAAAGTCCCGAGGCTCAATACAATTACTTACTCAGCTTGAAGACTAACAATGGGATTATCAAGCTCCTTTTCGAAGATGAGAAGCAATCATGCATGTGGATGTCTACCATTTCCAGTCTCTTAAAGATGTAGAAAGCCTCTTGAGAAAAGCTTTGTTCCACCATTCAGAAGAATAAATCTTGTATCATACCAACACTCTTTATTATCTGTCAACTCAAAAAGTGATCAAGCACCAATACAAAAACCACATTGTAGAAATATGGATCTTTCATTACAATATTGAGCTACATAGAAGCCAATAATATTCCCAAAAAAGCATTTGACGACTACTGAACAAATCATGACATCAAGTTATTAATTTCTGATAACCAATGCACTGGCATGGTACTTTTCTACTATCGACATAGTTCACGCGAATAGCACTACTCTCCAAATCCCTAAAATAGCAAAAGATGCTGTCACTGTACTACTTCCCATTCCAAAATGTAGAACTCAAGTTTTATACAACAGTGAGTGTTCCTAGAACCACTTCTAGGGAAGCAAAAGATATATACACCGTATATGGTAAAATATGCTATGTTGAATAATTGCATAAGAGAGTGACACGTGGACAGAGAATAGCTACGACCGAAGGCAACTGTTCCATTTGTTACCGGAAATAATGATGCTCATAAATATGCAATAAATGCCTGCCACCGGGTAACATTTAATGGAGAATATTCTAAAACATTTAGTACACTGCCCGTTACAAAGAATTTGTCATTCATGCTCGCCATTGCACATTCTTCAATAGCCCTCATAATTGACATTAAAGAAGGGCATGATCCTAGAACCTTGTTCCCTAGGTGCAGCTATAAATAGTGAGCTTTGTTATCATTGCATAGGAGACGAATTTTCTAGCAAACTTACGATATAATCTATTCAAAGCTTTATTCAATTTTACCTTCTTACCTTTTGATTTCATTACTGTTGTGCCTGGAAGCCTTGCTCCCGGAACTACTGTTTCTGCTATTTCATCTCCATCTCAAGGCTAAGTATTGCATATTTTGTATTATTTCAGGATCGAATTAATTCACTTGTCTAGAAACCACGTATAAATTCAACTATACCGTTTTACGGGTAAACAGTTTGGCGCCCACCGTGGGGCCTAGACAATCGTATAAAAATCACAGAAAATGGTAGATAATGGTATTAACAACACACACAATCTTGAGACCCAAGGAGACCAGCCTCAGCACGAGGATTCAATCACTAATACCTGCAGTGAGGGAAACGATGCCACATCGGTCGACAGAAGGCGGTACTCGCGACATGTTCGGGAGGCGACTCCCGATGATGCTGAAGATGAGCATGTTGTTGAAGTGATAAGGGTCTTGCAGAAGCAACAAGAGGTCATTATAGGCCATCTCACACGGCAGAATAAGGTTATGACGGAACTAAAGCAGGCATTGTCAGGTGCTTCCAATAGCGCGAATGGACGAGGTCCAGTTCCTCCCGGTGCTCCCGCAAATCAAACAACGCAGAGGGTTGACAACAACACCCCGAGGGGCGAGGTTGGCTTCGATGGGGCTGGGGGGAGCGGTTCAGGTCACAATAATGAGAACGATCCCTTCAAAAGCGAGCTCTTACGGTTTATGAGGGAAGTGAATGCCCGCATGGACCAAATCCCGGGTACACCGCCGGTGTTGAAAGGGCCGGACTCAAATAAGTATACTCAGTTCACGTACAAACCAAGTGTAGCACCAGAATTAATCCTGAAGCGGTTTAAAATGCCCGACGTGCCGAAATATGATGGTACTTCAGACCCTCAGGAGCATATTACCACATATACAATGGCGGTGAAGGGGAAAGATTTAGCTCCCCACGAGATTAAATATGTTTTGCTAAAGAAATTCGGAGAGACCCTCACGAGGGGAGACTTGACGTGGTATTCGTTGTTTCCCGAGCATTCCATAGATTCCTTTGAGATGCTCGCAGATTCTTTTACTAAGGCCTATGCCGGGGCTAGAAAGGTGCAGGCCCGAAAGACCGACATATTCAAAATTGCACAAGGAGAGTCCGAGTTGCTACGGGAATTCGTCACCCGATTCCAAAAGGAAAGAATGTTGCTCCCGGCTGTTCCAGATGAATGGGCAGCTGAAGTATTCACCAATGGTCTAAATCCGAGAAGTTCTAATGCTTCCCGGAAATTGAAGGAAAGCTTGCTTGAGTTCCAAGCGACAACTTGGGCTAATGTTCACAACCGATACGAGTCCAAGATAAGGATTGAAGATGATTAGATTGGCTTCCCGCCGTCGGCAAAAGGTCGGGAGAAGAATAAAGAAAAATCAAAAGACGATTTCGATACAGATAGACGGTCCGATTTTTGCTCTACGAACGGGCTGAAGGACGTGGCAGAGGTTTCTGGTTAGCAGACAGGTTCATTACTGACAGAAGAACTAATCGCGGTCGGAACAACAGATCATTGCAAGACAAAGAAATGTCAGGTTCTCGGGATCCTTCTTATCCAGGATATCAAAATACAACTTCAATGTCAGTGTAGTAGAGTTGGTATCGGCTATGAGGAACATTGAAGAAGCACGGCTCCCGAAGCCGATGAGGTTCGATCCCAGCCAGAGGGACCCCAATTTGTGGTGCGAATACCATAGGACGAATGGCCATCGGACTTGGGACTGCCGACATCTACGTGAAGAGGTGGAGACACTACTGAAAAGTGGCCATATGAGGGAATTCTTAAGTGACCGTGCCAAGAAAAAATACGATCGCAACCATGATAATACGGAACCCTCGCAAACAGGAGAAGACCCCCGCACCAGACGATCAACATGATTTTCGGGGGAAACGAGATTAACGGGGTTTCCTTCTCGGCAACAAAAAAGATGAAGGTATCAGTAACCCACAACAAGAGACTCTGGGAAGTCACTGAAGACGACATCACTTTCACGGAGGAGGACGCAGACGGACTGTTGCTACCGCACAATGACACGTTGGTAATTTCTCTAAATGTATTAGATTTTAAAATCAAACGTGTTCTGGTGGATCCAGGAAGTTTGGCCAATATCATATAATGGAGGGTATTGGAACAAGCCAAACTTACCGGAAGCATCATTCCGGCCACAAAACTCCTCGCCGGATTAAACCTCACGAGCGTGACAACCCGATGAGAAATCATGTTGCCCATAAATGCCGAATGGGTGATGAAGATGAATCTTTTCGAGATTGTGGACGGTGATATAGGTTGCAACATTATTCTAGGAAGACCATGGTTGCACGAGATGAAAGTCGTGCCTTTAACGTATCATCAGTTGCTGAAATTCCCAACTCCCGAGGGGATTAAGCAGATTAAAGGCGATCAATTGGCGGCAAGGGAGATGAATGCGATTTCGGTCTCCAGTAGCAAAGGGAAGGAGCATGTCGCATAGCAATTACAGGAACCGGCACCTGCTCCCGAATCAAGTAAAGTTAACTAGGGGGAAGAAGCGCCAGAATCTTATCATGTGCCAAGATACTTCCAGGTACCAGAAGAGACGGACGCAATGAAGTCCACAGCGGAAGAGCTTGATCAAGTCGTGTTATTTGAAAATTGTTTGGAGAGGAAATTCCATTTGGGGACAGGACTGCACCCCGAGCTCAGGTCTGGGTTTATTGAATTTCTCAAATTTAATGCCGATTATTTTGTGTTCGCATACGGATATGACAGGTATTCCAACGGGAGTGGTCGTACACAAGTTAAGCTTGGATCCCAGCATCCCTCCGGTAAGACAAAAGAAATGCCCTATTGCAGAGGACAAAAATAAATTCGTCAAAGAAGAAGTAACTCGCCTACTTGATATCGGTTCGATCCGAGAGGTAAAGTATCTAGACTGGCTAGCTAACGTAGTAGTAGTTCCTAAGACGAACAATAAATTTCGCATGTGCGTAGATTATAAGAACTTGAATAAGGCATGCCCAAAAAACTCGTTCCCACTGCCAAACATCGATCAAATGATTGATGCAACGGCCGGGGCACGAGTTAATGAATTTCCTCGATGTTTATTCCGGGTACAACCAAATTAAGATGAACCCGGAGGATCAGAAAAAAACTTCGTTCATAACGAATTTTGGCACATATTGCTCTAATGTGATGCCCTTCGAGCTAAAGAACGCTGAATCCACTTATCAACAGCTCGTAAACAAGATGTTTTTAAAACAAATAGGGAAAACCATGGAAGTTTATATAGACGATATGCTTGTTAAGTATTTGAATGCAAGTGATCAACTTAAGCATTTGCAAAAAACTTTTGACATCCTAAAGAAGTATAACATGAAGCTTAACCCTGATAAGTGCGCGTTCGGGGTTAGTTCCGACAAGTTCCTAGGATTTTTGGTATCACAAATGGGGATTAAGGTAAACCCGATAAGATCAAAGCCATCGAAGACATCTCGGACCAGCTATCAAGCGTGAAAGAAGTTCAAAGGCTTACAGGAAGATTGGCCGCTTTGAGCAGGTTTATTTCCCGGTCATTAGAGAAATAACATCGTTTCTTCGCGCTGCTCAAAAAGAAAAACAACTTCGAATGGACCCCGAAATGCCAGCATGCTTTGAGAGATTTGAAAAGGTACTTGTCAAGCCCTCCGTTACTATCAAAACCGAATGAAGGTGAAACACTGTTAATCTACCTAGAAGTCTCGAAGGTAGCGGTAAACGTCGTTTTAGTCCATAAGGATGAAGGTACGCAATCTCCCATTTCTTACGTTAGTAGAATTTTAACGAGAGTATAAACTCGTTACCCGCATTTGGAGAAGCTGGCCTTAGCTCTCGTAGTCGTCGCTTGGAAGCTGAGGCCTTACTTCCAATGTCACCCGATAGATGTGGTGACCACCTTTCCCCTGCGGAATATCCTTCACAAACCCGAACTCTCGGGTAGATTGGCCAAATAGGCCGTCGAAATGAGTGAATTCGACATAGAGTATAAACCTAGGACTGCGATTAAGTCACAAGTTTTGGCCGACTTTATGGCTGATTTCAGTTCGGGATTGCTGCTTCTAGCAACCAAAGAAGCAGTGGTGATGTCAGAATCGACATCGAGAGTTTGGACCTTATTTACGGACGGAGCTTCCAACGTAAAGAGGTCCGGGCTTGGCATAATATTAACCACGCCTTCGGGAGAAACCCTAAGGCAGGCCATAAGAACGGTCCATTTGACTAACAACAAAGTAGAGTATGAAGCTTTGATTGCAGGACTCGAATTGGCCCACAGACTAGATTCCGAGGTCACAGAAATCAAATGCGACTCCCAACTGGTGGTAAATCATGTCTACAGGATCTTCGAAACCAAAAAGGAGCGCATGCAACAATACGTAATGAAGGTCCAGGCTCTGCTTGCTCGATTCCGGGAGTAGTCGATTACTCATATCCCTAGGGAAGAAAATGCAAAAGCGTATGCATTAGATAACCTCGGTTCATCAACAGAAATGAAAGGATCGGATTTTGGGACAGTAGTACAGATCATGCACTCAGTTCTGGACGCATATAGATACTATCAGGTAAATACGACTAATTTGGTCTGGGACTGGAGGAATGAGATCATCAATTATCTCGAGCATGGGAAGTTGCCCGAAGACTCCAAGGCGCCCCGGGCGCTGCGCGCCAAAGCAACACGATATAGCTTCAAAGGAGGCCAAATGTACAGGAAATCTTTCCAAGGCCCGCTGGCCCGATGCTTAGGAGCGTACGAAGCTAATTATGTTATGCGCGAAGTCCACGAAGGGATATGTAGAAATCATTCTGGCACAGATTCCTTAGTACTAAAACTGGTAAGGGCAGGATACTGTTGGCCCCGAATGGAACAAAATGCCAAAGCTTTCGTGCAAACATGCAATAAGTGCCAACGCTACGCACCACTGGTACATCAACCAGCAGAACCATTACATTCAGTTCTATCTCCATAGCCCTTCATGAAGTGGGAAATGGATATCATCAGACCATTACCGCCGGCCCCTAGTAAGGTAAGATTTCTTTTAATGTTAACTGACTATTTTTCTAAGTGGGTTGAAGCAGGTCCTTATCAGAAGATCGGCGAACGAGAGGTGGTGGATTTCTTGTGGGAGAACATAATTTGCAGATTTGGAATACCAAGAGAGATAGCTTGCGATAACGAGCCACAGTTTATAGGCGCATAATATCACAAAGTTCCCTTAAGACTTGAAAATAAAAAAATCACATCTTCGCCCTATCATCCGAGCGCAAATGGGCTCAAATGGTCAAGCGGAATCAACGAACAAAGTGAACATACAAAATCTCAAGAAAAGGTTGGAAGCGGCTAAAGGTAAATGGCATGAGGAACTGTCTGGAGTGCTATGTGCGTACCGAACAACGGTCAAATCAAGCACAGGAGAAACTCCTTTCTCCCTTGTGTACGGAGCATAAGCCTTAATCCCGGTGGAAGTAGGAGAGCCTACCTTGAGATATTTCCAGGCAAGTGAAGATACGAACAACGAAGTGATGTTAGTCAACTTGGAGCTACTCGATGAGCACAGGGACTTGGCGCATATAAGAATGGCAGCCCAAAAGCAGAGAATGGAAAGATATTATAATCGAAGAGCCAATCTCCGTTATTTCAAAGTGGGAGACTTGGTTCTAAGGAAAGTAACTCAAAACACCCGGGAACTCAACGCATGGAAGCTAGGTCCAACCTGGGAAGGCCCCTACCGGGTTTCAGCTGTCACCAAAAAAGGTTCATACGAGTTGGAGAATCAGGATGGAGAAAAGTTGCCAAGTAGCTGGAATGTGGCATACCTCAAAAGATATTATTGCTGACGAACATCACCTGTACTGAAAGTATCTGCGGCACTCTTTTTCCCTTCGTCCAGTTTTTGTCCCAATTGGTTTTTCCTAACAAATAGTAAAACTTGTGCAAAACACTTAAGCAAGAAAGAATGCAAAGATTAAAACTTGCATAAATGTTCAGACAAAAGAATGTGGAAAGACTTATGCAATATTTGAACAAAAGATGTTTTTATTCATAATGAGTGTGCCAAAACAGCACAGGTACAAAAGTTGGGAAGAAAAAAGCTAAACTACTGCATCTCCGGAACCCGGAGGAAGATAAGTGTTCGCGCCCTAGGGGAAGTGGGTAGATCCGCCGATGGCCCAACATCTTGGCCCTCATCGGTTTGGCCTTCAACATCTTCGCCCCCGGTTCCTCTTCAGTTCCTGAGGTTTCGAAACCGAAAACATTAGGCCCTACCGGGAGACCTCTTTTAGCAGTTGACTCTAGCTCACAGGTTTTAGCAATTTCGGCATCAAAGTCAATCATACCCGCTTTAGCCTCTTCCAAGGTTTTTCTCCTCATGTTGTACATAACGTAAGTTTTTTCAACAACGAGGGAAGCCGATCGACGCTTGAGTTCTTTTTTAAGTTGGTCAACCTTGGCATAAAGGTTTTTCTGGAGGATCTAATAGACTTGAAAATTCTATTATGCTCAATGGTCTTCTTATACTTCTCCTCCAATTAGGCATATTTCACCCCCGCAGCAGCTAGCTCTTCAGTTTTGGAGTTCAAGGCCTGCCTCTAAATTGGTCAATCTCTCAGCGGAGGGAGCCTCGCGATCGGATGTAGCAAGAACGACACTATGGACTTCAGCCCATTTGGCCTTGGCCTCTTCAAATTGAACCCTCAGCGGGGCAATCTCTTGGCTAAGGGTTTCCACTTCTTGCTCGCTTTGCTGCAAACGAGTCTCCAACACAACGGCCTCAATAGCTTTGGCTTCCAATTCTGAGAGGCGAGCAACAGTTTGGTCCCACTCGGCCAAAAGTTGATCCCACTTGGAGGTAAGATCTTCTTTTTCCCGAATCAACTTCTGAAAGCCCTCGAAAGCAAGGAAATTGGCCTGCAAAACAAGAAAGGCGAACTCAGGATATTTATTCAATCAAAGACATGGGACATGACAAAGGAAATGAAGAATGTACCACTGCGGCGTTGTGCATGGTATTGTTCAATAAGCACTTTCCCAAGAGAGCCTGTATTTTTTTCCAATCTTTTTCTGAAGCCAAAGGCTTCAGATAGTTAGCAAGTTCCACCGCCCGGGATAGAAAATTGCATCTGGTGGAGACCGAAAGAGTAACACTCCTCCTCCTTTTGAGGATCTTCTAAGGGGGCAGCATAATTTTGCCCCAAATTCTCATGAACTGGGGACTAGGGGAGGGGAACATCCTTTTCTCGGACAGATGCGGCCGGTGGAGAAGATGTAACAGTTGTTGGTGGGAGAGTTGGTGAAGAAGGAGATGAAGCTGATGGTGTTGAAGGGTGAGAAGCAGTTGCGACAGACGCAGTACTAGTTGTTGGTTGCTCATCAACCGAAGATGGCATGGACCCGGTACTCAGCCCCACAATACCGGGCGCAGCGACTGGGATCCGAAAACGGGAGTTACCAGTTTCCACCGTTTCATACTCCCCCAGAGCGTCGAGGCATCGTCCTCAATTGGTGTAACTAACTCAACAGATTGAGCAGTCTGTTGATTTGAGGAATATCGTCGTCTTCTATGTAGAGAAGATCCCTCCTCGCTAACTTCTCCATCGTCGTCAATCATCACGGTATCTATGGCCGGCCGAGTGGAGGGCTCGTCACCAAGACTTCCGGAGATGACTCGAGGGCAGCATTCTTCGCCCTCTTATTCTTTCCCCCGGCCGCGGAGGAACGCCTTCTTATTGGTTGCTTGCTCTCCGGTCGGGGACTCCGAGAAGAAGCACTTGCACCAGAAGTAGGCCCGGAGACGCCGGCCTGTGAAAAAGCTTTCTGCAGCAGCCTCACCGCATCAGCAGAATCAGCCAAAACGTCCTCCTCGGGGATGACAATCGAGCCCTGGGTAAACCTATATTAAGCAGGAGAGAAAAATCAAACAAATTTCTCATAAGAAAGGATAAGGACAAGATGAGTTCAACTTACCATAATTTTTGGCCTTCCACCCATATGTCAGGGACAATTCTTTTCACGTGCGGGTTTCGGGCGTAGTGACGTCCAAAATTTTCTGAACCCATTGGTCCAAGCCCTCAATCCTTGGGTGAACCCACCGAGTCTCTGAGACAGGTAAAGGGAGAAAAGTTAATAATGACGAGGAATGGTATTTAACAAGAATAGATGCAAAATGTATACTTACGAGTATGGTTTCACAATTCCGGGAAGGAAGGAGCCGAGGCCGGGATGATGTCACTAGTGGCAATTGAAACAAACCGTTCCATCCACACGAGATCGTTATCATCATCCATGCTGGATAGCAATGCATGGTGGCCCCGTTTGCTGAAGTTAATCATCCCCCTACGGAAGATCTTGGGGGAATAAAAGTTCATCACGTGAGCTAGAGATAGCTCCTCCCCCGTTTTTTGGCACAAGCGTCGAAGGAAAGCAATCGTCCTCCACACAGAGGGACTCACCTATGCCAAACATACTTGGTAGCGGAGGCAAAACTCCATAATAATGGAGTCAAGCTCTCCACTCATAGAAAATATCCCCAAAGTGAAGAGATACATATAAAAGTACGTAAAACCCTTCTTGGGTAAGGTTACCCGCTCCGCCAGATCAGGAGCAATAATGTTTAAACCTTGGCAATGACAATCTCCCTTCACAGTAGGAATACTGGAAGGACGGATGGAAGAAGGATATCTGCTAACAGCCCATGTGCGAGGGCTAACAGAAGGAAATTTCTCTTCAAAGTTGTCACGACCCAAAATCTCACCTGTCGTGATGGCGCCTATCTCAATACAAGGCAAGCCGGCAATCTCAATAAACTACCCTATCTTTCAAGTTTGAAAACATAATATCTAGCTTTTAGCGGAAGAAAAACTCACAAATATATATATAAACACTCCTAAAACCCGATGTCACTGAGTACATGAGCATCTAATATGAATACAAGTCTGGAAAATATGGTCTATAATAGTCTAAGACCAAATACAGTAAACAAGGAGATAGGGAAAAGAGAGACAAAATCTGTGAAACACGACAGCTACCTCTGAATCTCCGAAAAATCAACTGTGTGAGAGAATCAACACCTACTATATCCGGGAATACCTGAATCTGCACACGAAGTGTAGGGTGTAGTATGAGTACAACCAACTCAGCAAGTAACAACAATAAATAAGGAACTGAAGATAGTGACGAGTTACACAATTATAGTTCACTTTCAGTAATTTCAGCAAAGAATAGACATGCTTTTAAATCCAACAGTTTTAAGTCAAATCAATTTTATACAGTTCAAGTTCATGTAATCCGGATATAAAATCTTTCAGAGAATTTCACAACAATGACAGATAGCAACTAAGTGCAACAACAAATGAAAAGCAAGTACATCCTCTTAGGGCAACAGTCACTCAACTCGTCACAACAGCTCAACCACTCGACTCTCAACCCTCAGCACTCACACTCAATGGGTACCCGCACTCACTGGGGGTGTACAAAATCATTAGGGGCTCCTACAGCCCAAGCGCTATAATCTGCATGGACAACTCACGTGTTGCACGGACAACTCACGTGCCATAGTATAAATATCTAGAACCGCACGGATAACTCACGTGCTATAGTATAATATAAGGATCCGCACGGACAACTCACATGCTATAGTATAATATCTCACAATCAGACCCTCGGCCTCACTCAGTCATAAATCTCTCCAGTCTCTCGGGCTCTCAATAGTCATGATAATCAGCCCAAACAACAATAATATGATGCATCAATAATGAACAATAGAGACTGAGATAAAAAAAATAAGTGAACTGTGACTGAGTACAAAATAATAATTTAGTAGATAATTCAACATGTACACGACCTCTGTGGGTCCCAACAATACCAACATATGACCTAAACATAGTTTCTAACATGACTTATAGTCAAATTTTCACAACACAAAGAGAGCATATAGGTAACAACAAGTTATTCAACTTTACAATTTTTACGGGATGAACCAAGTCATAATCCTCTCGGTGCACGCCCACACGCCTGTCACCTAGCATGTGCGTCACCTCCAAAATAATCACATGGCACAAATTTTGGGGTTTCATATCCTCAGGACCAAATTTATAACTGTTACTTACCTCAAACCGTGAAATTCTTATTCCGCTAAGCCTTTGCCTCGTGAATTGGCCTTCAAACGCCTCGAATTTAGCCACAAATAATTCGATTCAGTCAATAAAATTGATTGAAATTAATTCCATAAGAAAATGCTAATTTTCCATAAAAATTCGAATTTTAGCTCAAAAATCGCCCGTGGGGCCCACGTCTCAGAATCCGGCGAAACTCCCAAAATCCGACAAACTCATTCAATTACGAGTCCAACCATACTAGTTTCACTCAAATCCGACACCGAATCTACACTGAAATTTCAGAAATTCATTTCTATGAAATTTCTAAAATTTTCCAAAATTTCAATCTCTAAACACTAATTAAAGGATGAAAACAAATGATGGATTCAGGTAATCTAACCATAATTGAGTTAAAAATACTTACCCCGATGTTTTCTCTGAAAATCTCCCCAAAATAGCCTCTCCCCAAGCTCCAATTTGACAAAAATAGAAAATGGGACAAAGTCCCCTGCTTTATAACTTATAGTTCTGTCCAGGCCCTCGGCCTTCGGTTTTCTGCCTTCGGTCTTCGGGCTTCGGTTTTCTGCCTTCGGTCTTCAGTCTTCGGCCTTCGGTCTTCGGTTTTCTGCCTTCGGTCCTCAGTTTTTGACCTCGATTTTTCCAGCAGCAGAAATTTTCAGCAACTGTTTAAGTTCAAATTTTGATCCGTTAACTATCCGAAACTCGTCGGAAACCTCCCGGACACAAACCATATATAAATTGCAATCATAAAACATGCTACGCACCTGCTCGCGCACTCAAAATACTGAAAAGAGGTCGTATTGACCCGATATTGACCATGGTCAAACTCCCAAATTTCTTAACCTTACTAGTCTCTCAACCAATGATCCTAACAAAAAATACACCCAAGCCCCTCGGTACCTTTCAAATCATACTAACAAGTCCTATAACATCATACGAACTTAGTCGAAACCTCAAATCATATCAAACAACGCTAAAACCATGAATCATACCCAATTCAAGCTTAAGAAACTTAAGAATTTCCAACTTCTACATTCGATGCCGAAACCTATCAAATCAATTTCGATTGACCTCAAATTTTGCACACAAGTCATAAATGACATAACGGAGCTATGAAAATGTTCAGAACTGGATTCCGACCCCGATATCAAAAAGTCACCCTCCCCCCCCAGTCAAACTTTCCATAAATTCGACTTTCGCCATTTCAAGCCTAATTCTACTACGGACCTCCAAATAATTTTTCGGACACGCTCCTAAGTCCAAAATCACCATACGGAGCTATTGAAATCATCAGAATTAAATTCCGAGGTCGTTTACACATATATCAATATCCGGTCAACTATTTCAACTTAAGCTTCCAACATGAAAATTCATTCTTCCAAGCTAACTCCAAAATACCTTAAAACCAAAATCGACAATTCTCACAAGTCATAATACCTCGTAGGAAGTTATTCAAGACTTCAAATAGTTGAAAGAAGCGTAAATACTCAAAACGACCGGTCGGGTCGTTACAAAAATCTTTAGTTGTGACAAGACTTCTAGGGATGATGGTGCTCACTGTAGGAGGAGCGGCTTCATCGACTTTGTTTTTGTTCTTTGAGGAACTGGTATTTTTTGAAGAAGAAGCCATTATATGTTATAGAAGAAGGAAAAGCTTTTCTCGTATGAAGAGAGTTAAACAAAGGTCGAAGAACAAAGTACAAGTTGAATGAAGAGAGTTTGGAGAATTATGGGGTGTGAATAAAGGAGATTGATGCGTATAAGTAAAGGTTTAGGTGGTTAAATTCGTGGCCACAATTACCTCGATAACCGGTAAAAGTTATGCTGAATCGTGGGATGACGCGTGTTCGGGGTATTAAATGCGAAGAGACGTGCGTCTAATCAATCGTCAGAAGCTTTTCAGAGGGGGTCAGAGAAATTCCCGCCAAAAAGAATATTTCTACCAACTTTCAGGTGACACAAAGTTATGTCACCGGAAAACAGGGAGACTATCTGTATAGGGTAAAATATGTTATGTTGAGTAATTGCATAAGAGAGTGACACGTGGAACCGAAGGCAGAGGATAGCTACAACCGAAGATAATTGTTCCATTTATTACCGAAAAGAATGATGCTCATAAAGATGTAATAAATGCCTGCCACCCGGTATCATTTAATAGAGAATATTCTATAATATTTAGTACAATGCCCGTTACAAAGAAGTTGTCATTCATGCTCGCCGTTACACATTCTTCAATGGCCCTCATAATTGACATTAAAGAAGGGCATGATCCTATGACCTTGTTCCCTAGGTGCAGCTATAAATAGTGAGCTTTGTAATCATTGTAGAGGAGACGAATTTTCTGGCAAACTTACGATATAATTTATTCAAATCTTTATACAATTTTACCCTTCTTACCTTTTGATTTTATTACTGCTGTGCCCGGAAGCCTTACTCTCGGAACTATCGTTTCTGCTATTTCATCTTCATCTCAAGGCTAAGTATTGCATATTTCTTCAATTCTTGTATTATTTCAGGATCGAATTAATTCACTTATCTAGAAACCACGTATAAATTCAACTGTACCATTTTACGGGTAAAGATACACTTTACTCTTTTTTCTGAGATCATGCTTCCCATGCATTCACATGAAGCAAACCACCTGCTGCCTTTTTAGGGTCTATATCCATTTCTTTTCAACTCAAAATCAGTTATGTCGTGTTCAAACTTTGAACGATTAGTAATTCGACTGCCTATGATGATTTCTTAGAAGATGATGGGGTTATGGGCCTTATGGCAGTTAGCTCCACACATTTAAGCACAAAATTTGTCCACACCCGATATTACACCAAGCAAATAAATGTAAGAAAGTGGAAATCAAGTAGAATGTGTAATCTTGAAAATAAGATAAATTATCTACTACAGTAAGTAAAAATGACCTAAAAGTGTAAAAATTATTTAGCGCATATTAATTAAACTCATTACAAGCCTTTTGCGCTTGTACTCAAGAATTAATGTAATTCATTTTCTTTTCTTTTTAAGGATGCAATGTATAACTATTGAAACAAACTAAATGATACTTTATTTTTCCATTCAAACAGAATAACCTAGCTTTTCAAAATTTAAAATACCCATAAAATATAATGTGCAATAAAGGAATTCCATTATTGAAGCTTATATAGAGCCCTTTTCAATATTGTCATCTTTTTGCAGAGGGAAAGCATATTCGTTGACTTTTATAACATTTTGCAGAATGAAATTATCAATAGATATTGTTCAGTAGCTCAAGAACAAATATTAATTACAGTGACGATTTTAAAAAGAGGACGAAGGAGCAACTTGATAAATGATAAAGAGAATCTTCTTTCGTTTGGGCCATCACAAAAACAAGTAAAAATTCCATTTAACTTGCATAAGTTAGATTAAGTCTTGGATAAATTCATGATATCATATTCACAGTAATTACTAGTTACAAGTTTTATGTTTTCTTGATTATATTGCGTGGATATACTCAATGATCCCTTTAATTAGTGGAGCTATTGGCCTGAATTAGTCGATGCCTCTCTTTCTTTCCTTCATGGGATCTTTACGCAAATAGCCGGCCGGATTCATTATTTATTTTTTCTAACCGATATACATAAATTATACACTAATTATGTATGATTATACATCTATTAGTTATATTTAATTTAAATGGTTGGGTAGACAACTATTTAAGTTAATCCTTGTTCATGTGGATGAAAACTTAAGATTTTTTGTTAATTAATTATAGAATTATATGATTAAACCAAAAGGTAATTTAATACTCCCTTCGGTCCACTTTAATTGATTTTTCGTCTTTTTTTTTGGTCCACAATATTTGATTTTTTTCAAATATCAAGAAAGAATTAACTTCTTTTTTCTAAAATTGCCCTTGAGGTAAAGAACCTAGGAGTGTTTGTTGTATTTCTAATAAACAAATTAAAGTCAATATGGTCAATTTCATTGTTAATCTCTACTCATTGGACTTCACCTATGAATATTGAACAGTAATATTCTTAATATGCATGAAAATAATAAAAAAATCAATTAAAGTGGAACGATGAAGTTATCTATTAGAAATGCAGTCAATAATCATAGGCGAGTCGACTAATCCAGTCAATAATCATAGGTGAAGTCCCTTGAGTAGAGATTTTTAGGACTCTTCTAATTTTGGCTATGCTGAGATAAGAACTTCAATTTTTAATTATCGACACTTTAGTGTTGTTCATTATAATTATAAAGGGTGTTTAAAGTCTGAAAGCGTCACAATCATATTGATCTAGTTGTCGCATTATTTTATTCTAAAAAATGCTTTTTTCAACGTAGGTGGATTTGATATTAGACCAAAATTAATACCTAGCATACCCAATTTCAAGCCAACCCTAAAATACACGTGTGACTATGGACTATATAGACTATAATTGGTGAATTGTAGTCTCCAAGTTGTTGGAACTATTTGGAGGCCCCAAAATATAGTTAGTGTACTGTACTTCTTTAGTCTTAATTTGTGTGAAGTTGCCTTGCTGGAGTAATAGATTAAAATTTTAAATTTATGAGTTTTAAATTATTGAAGAAGCAACTCAATTCTGAATTTTAAATTATTTATACATGTTTAATAAAATTTTCTGATATAAATATAAAATTTTGGTCAAAGCTATAACTCTATCACTATCTTTGGTGGACCCCAACTTTTTTTTTGTTTTTTAAGAAGATAGAGTTTTTCAGACTTGTCATGGTATTACAATTACTCAATTTGTTTCAATTTGGATGAACGGTTTCAAAAAGAATGACATATTTTTATATTTAGAAATAATTTAACTTTAAATTTTTTATTCTACCCACAGTTTTTATAACTATACAAATATTATGACATTACTAAGATTTTGCCCCTTAAACTTTTAGCATCATATATTTTAATTTTTTTTTCTTAAATTTTATGTCATATCAAACTAAATTATCTAAATTGAAACGGAAAGAGAAATAAATATCTTTCACAGTTAAATTAAAAAGAATGTCACCTAATAAAGGACATTTGGGATACTATTATTTACACAAAATTACCCCTGAAAATGAATTAAATGCTCTTTTTTTGGGAAAACAAACCAAAAAAATTAAATTCATTCTTCAGCTAACGCCAGCAGACTCAGCGGTTCTCTGGCTTGCTGGCCCCATCTCTGATATATCTTTACACCTCCAATTGTGTCACCCCCTACCCA
>AWOL01S0019638.1:98112-135791 GCA_000715115.1 Nicotiana otophora
ACCCCCTTCCCCCACAACCCTCGTTTCCCCTCTTTCTTCCCTCTTTTAGATTCCCTTTTTTGCTGCGTCTTCATTGTCACCCAAATTTATTTGTATTTAATTCGAATATATATACATATTTCTGTGTCATTGGATTAACGGTGGATGTGAAATCAGTAAAATTGGACAATTGGATCGAGATTTTTGTTACCGGAGATGGGCGATTCTACGAATTCAGGGGAGCGAGATTTTGTGGGAGAAGCTTCTGGAATCGTGGAACAAGCGAAGGAATTGCAAGACGCGGCTTCTTCCTTGATCTCCCGCACCACTCGCGAAGAGGATTCCTTACGGCAGAAAGCCAAATCGCTTGATTCGAGCATCCATCAGCTCCGTTCATCTGTTCGGAAAAGCAAATTGGATTCTAATCAAGCTGAAAAAGTAATATGGATTTTTTTGTAGTGTATTATTATTTTGTTGATTTTTCGTTCATATATGTGCACATGCATGTTGTGTTACTGCCCTGTGGTGCTCGTTCCACGTGTATTTTGATATTGTTACAGTACTGCAGAGATGTCACTTATTATGTTAACCGTTTTTTCATGCTTAACGATTCCCAGTTGGAAGAGGAGTTGTTCAAAGCTAGTTATGTACTCAGCGAGGGAGATGCTGCTGCTTTTCTTCCGAGCAAATCTCATGGTCTGTTTTTTTCCCTTTGTTATTGTAATTACTATTATTATTTTATTACGTTAGTGTCTGAGCCAGTTTGCGCGCACCTGGACTATTCCACCGTAACTATGCCCGCTTAGGTAGATAGGAAGAGATCACCTAGTGTTTTTTGCCCCTGAGACGCCATGTTTTTTTGTTCCTTATTATTTCTATTTGCTTGATGTGTGGCCTAAATTTAAGATTGTATTGGTCGTTTTTGGTCTTGATCTGGTCGATTGCAGGAGGATTCTTGAGGATGTTTTTGGGACCAATCAATGTTCGTGCTAATAGAAAGGATGTGCAACTGAAAGTGAAAGAGGAATACAATAGTTTCAGGGTACTTTCCGAGCTTTAATTTTTAACGTTTAGCTGTGTTTAGCTTCTGCATTACGTGGTGATTAGTTTCTCCAGTCTTGGGGCAGTTGATAAATCAATCTAACAAATTGATGCTCTTTCGAGAAGCTGTATTACTGTTAATGATTTTGGTTTGCATGTACTATCTACTTGTCAGTTGGAAAAATAAGGATGCTGAGCATGATTTGCATGCTCTATCTACTTGTCAAGAATAAATAAGAAAAGCAAAAAGGAGAAGATGGTGAACTAACGATGTTCATGTAACGCCGCTTCTGCATTGTTAGAACTTGATATTTTTCGACGCAAGCCCAACTTTTGAGAGCCTTATTTTCGTATGTATCGTCACTTTTTCATGTGTGCCGTGCTTGTTACTGCACGATATTTGAACTCTTTTCAAATTATTTGTCCAATTTTTTTCCAATGATTGATACTTTGTCATAAGGGAAGAAAGCTAGTCTTGCTTCTGATAGAACTTAGAAGTAGTGAACTTGAAATCATTCCACCATTCCCACCAGTTAAAATGCAAAAATGACTTAGGATGCATAAAAAACATATGTTATGTGGAAACCTTTTTCTTGTAATTACTACATCCGATCTCTCTTGACAGGACAGGACAGCATATCTATTTCTTCTTTTCCCATCTTTGCTACTAGTCTTGAGGTCTTATATTTGGGATGGATGTTTACCAGCGTTGCCAGTCCAACTTTACCAGGTAATACGTTTAAAAAGAGGCCTTTCTCACTCAACCTGATATTCTTGGTGGTTTTGTTTTCCTATTTATTTGGTTCTCCTTTGGTGAAAAATTTACATTTGACAAACAAGTACGCTGAGCTCCTCCACGTCTTCAGGCGTGGTTGCTTTACCTCTACACAGGTTTGGCTCTGCGAGAGAACATTTTGAGAGCGAATGGAAGTGATATTCGTCCATGGTAATTGAACAACATTCCCTATTGCCTTGTGTAAATTTAACATATGCTCTTTGTTTTAAATTTGTCAAGTAAAACCCTCATCTTTGTCGTTCAAGTAACTAAAGAAGCAGAGCAATTTTAATGATTCTAAACTTTTGTTTTACCGGTGTCATCTATTTTAAGCACAAAAACAGCTGATTAATTAGAAACTATGGCTGTGCTGTTGCAGGTGGATTAAACATCACTATTGTGCTATGGCTATGGCACTTATAAGTCTTACCTGGGAAATAGAAAGAGAACCTAGCTGTGCACAGAAGCAGGTCTTTGTTCAATTAAATACTTCATGTATATTTATTTAGCTGCTTATCAACAAAAAGTGCACTTTTCTATAATGTTTAAGATTTATAATACTCCAAAATATATTGTGCTATCCTTTGCAGAGGGGTGTGCAACTGTTCCTGAAATGGGCTATCATGCAAGGTGTTGCTATGCTGCTTCAGAATAGATATCAAAGGCAAAGACTGTACACTCGCATTGCATTGGGAAAGGTGCACAAACAGCAGAATTATTAGTTTCACTGAAAAGCCTTTCGCCTGTCGTAATTTGTCCTGTTTAAATATTTATCTTGAGAAGCTTCACTAATCCTGTGCAGATAGACTATTCTTTTTTATTAAAAAAATAAATTCTAATAGTAAACACCAAGATGGTTTTGGGTTACTCCAGGGTATCTAATGCAGATAGGTTTATATATTTCTCTGCCCCTTGGGTTGGATTACTGACAAAAAGCTCTGGGGATTGATGTCAAGGTCACTTTTTTTGCTCCCTCCTGTTGAGGGAATGAGCTTTGCCTTGTGATTGAATAAAGAAAAAAAGATGTTTTCACTTCCTATAGTCCGATAAACTATCCTAATTCTGAAACATTCTACTGAATTCTGATTTCAGGCCAGGAGAATGGATGTTGTATGGGGAGAGACTGCTGGAGTAGATGGTCAATTATTGTTGCTCTTCCCTGTACTATTTATCTTACAGGTATGGTCAATTATTGTTGCTCTTCCCTGTACTATTTATCTTACAGGTATACTGAGTTCAACTCGGCTTTCTACTAATTGCAACTACTTTTTCTCTAGAAATTTTGCTCCTGTTGAAAGACTGGGCCTTTAGATTTAAGTCAAGTTGAATGATGTTAAGTAGTCCAAGAGCAGAAAACGCTACTATAATTGTGCATAATTTTGATGTACATAGTGAAATGCATGTAAATGGTTCCTCTTAGTGACTGTCTGGTTCAAGGTAACTAATGTCTATCAAGGATCCTTTTTCTCTTTAACTCACCATGAGTTCCTGTACGTTTTGGGCGAAGTTTCTGAATATTGGAGCAAAAACAGAATGTCATCTGAGTTATAGCAACTAGTAACATTAGATGGTTCACAATCTGTAGACTTTTATGACTTAAGCTAATCAGCTTTTGTGGATGATATTTCTTTTCTAGACTTTGAGTACATTCAACAATAGTTCAGTATACTTATCTGAAGAAAAGATCAATTTAATTGGTTATCCCTGTCACGTAGACGTGTTCCATGAAATTTATCGATGTAGTTCTATCTTTTGAGGCTGGTCCCAAATGACTGTATGCCGTTTGTTCTTGGTGTCAGGGATTTGAAGCATATGTTGGAGTCTTGCTGCTTAAAACAGCATTCATTGGTGTTGTTTCCGAGTGGCAGGTAATAGAAACTCCCTCTGTTCCAACATCTGTTATCTTGTTTGCTTGGTGCGGAGGTTAAGGGACGACAGTTCATATAACATATTGCGAGTTGGTTAGGAGATTCTCTATTAAAATAGTTTGACACTGTGAAAGGTGAAGTTCTAACTTACTTTTTTAACAAATTATCTTAGTTTGCTTCTATGGAAATAGAACAGTCAAGTCCAGAAATCAACAATATTAGTAACTAAAGTAGGTCTTCCTTTCTGTAATGTATCTTGTGCAAGCTGCAATGCCAAAAAAATCCTGTTATTATGAGTGCTGGCAGACCCTTCCTATCATTGACTAATCAGTTTCTAAAATGATGCGGTTTTGGCAGGTTGTTACCTGTGGGATCCTTCTGATTATTATGGCAGTTGGGAATTTTGCCAACACGGTGCAGACTCTTGTAACCAAGTCTCGGGTTAAAGCCAAAATGAGGAGAGGTAAAAGTAAACAAGATCTGAAATCTGAAGGCGCCAAGAGTTTGTGATCGGGCGGGTTGGTCCTGTCTAATGTCCTGGCTATGATGGACGAAGATGCTAAGTTAATCTTCATATACTGTTTTTCTCCTTCATGTGAGTAGGGCCCGTAATGCATCTCTGACACTGACTTTGGATTTCAGAGGACAGTTGCAGGAAATAGTCATGCTTCCAGTCCGTTGAGGAATTATTTTGGTTTGAGGTTGTGGTTCTTTTTGTTTTTAAGTTTTTGCTTTGTCTCCTGTTAAAAAGTGTTATGATGGAAAGGGATATGTCCACATTAAAAGAACTTTGACCGTCTGTAATTTCCATTGTTTCTAAATTTTGGTACTTAAGTACTAACGATAATTGCAAGCACCGGATGAGCAAAGCTTAATAAGGAATTTTTGCTTGAAGACTTGCTCTGACGTGTGCCTCTATATTTTGGTATGGTATCAGTTCTATTCAGACTAATAATGCATGTCATGGAGTCTTTTTCCAGGAGGATGCTTCAGTTTAGTGATTTTATCGAGGCAAAATGCATTGATAGCCCCTTAAAGTTGTTCTTATTTTTCACTTAGACACTCCATCTTAAGTCCGTTACATTTGAACACTCCAACCATATCTCAAATGTGCCATTTAGACACAATTTGGTGATATGGCATAGTGCGTGTATTAAACTATTTTTCAGAGCGCGAGATCAATTTTTTTTAATTTTTTCTTTCTTTCGCACACCATCGTCCAGGTCCACCAGCTTCTTCTCTCTCCCTCCACCAATCCGCCACCATCCACCGTCCACAGATCTCCGGACAATCGCTGGCTCTCTATCTGTGTGTGTGATCTTTGCTTCCTACAGGAATTTGATTGGGATTTAGCTGTGAAAGAAATTGATTCAGCAATTTTCAACAGACCGTTCTTGTTCAATTTTGCTTCTGCCTCTTCTCATTCAAAGCGCCAAATTAAGGAAACCATCAAATACCCTTTTTTGGCTTCCACTACTAAACAATCTACACTCATAAATTTATCCAAAATTTTACCAAACAGAAAGAAAATGAAGTTAATCCCGAAAACCCCTAGAATTTATTCTTCTTCATTATTTCCTCTTTTCTCAAATCAGGTTCTTTCTTCTCCAATTAGCGCACTAGAGAAATTTTTAAAATAATTATTAAAAAGCTTGGAAACATTCTTGACAACATCAATGTGAGAAGCTTTAGAAGCATCAAAGAAAGGAACAATCCGAGTCGATGATGCTATTGATATTTACTTTGGGGGTGGAGATTAGGAGGAAGAAGAATGGTGGCTGGGGTTGGGGTCGTGGTGAAGAAGACGAAGGGATGGGGTTGGGTTCTTGTTTTTCTTTTAATTTATAAAAAGTTTATTTTAGTTAAATTCACGTGTCATCGTCTTATTCGTCATTCTGGCGTGTGAATTACACGTTTCTTTTATATTTGGTTGTCTTTTAATTTTGTGTCTAAATGACACATTTGAGATGTGTTTGGAGTGTTCAATTGGAACAAACGTAAAATGGAGTGTTTAAGTGAAAAGTGAGGACAACTTTCGATGTATTTTGCCTTTTATCTACTTCCAACTATTTGTTTACAAATTAAAAAAAAAATGATCAGGTCTGGGGTGCTATGATTTTGTTGGGTACTAATAAATTTCAAAATGTCAATAGCAGGTAATTAAAGATATGAAACACAGAATCTACACGGACTTGATATAATTATTTTCTGAGATGCATTTGGTCCAATCTTGTTGTTTTATTCCTCCTTTTTCCAATGGTTTCTAATATTACAAAAGTAGGAGAATGAATGGGCCTGTATTGTTTGGATAATGAAGTTAAATCTGATTGAAGAAATGAATTTAATGATTGATTAACCAAATTTTATTATAGGAAGTAGAGTTTGTACCACGCATAGTGACTCGTATGACTTGTAACTTCGTCCATCTTGTTTGTATGCAATTTTGGCTATTACTTACTGTTGGATGAGATATCATAATCTTTATGTTTATTCAATGTGCGAATGCACTGTGGTTTAATAGAAGATGCTGTCAAATTCGAGTTCCAACTTGTCTGAAGAGTACAGTAGCCAAGATGTTACAGTTCTAACTGCCGTGCAAAAGTTAGTTTTCCTTCCTCCCAATTAACTATATATGTGAAAAAAGTGACTAAATCCCCCAACTTTTAGTTATCTGTGACATTTTCAACCACGCAAGTGTGACACTGATACACGAGTTTCAACATTTCGTCTACCATGAAATTGATCACGGAGGAGGATAACTCTCACTAACAACTTTTCTTCCTGATAAAAAAACAAGAGTAGAAGAAAAAAACAAGAAACTTGAGGTTTTAAGCCCACCTACCTGTTTCCTATAACTATCCAATTATAAAATGCTGAAGGTTCCCCAATGTAGTAGTGAAGTCGCAAGTGGCAAAAAACATAATGTACATAAAGTACAAAAGGAAGATTCCAAGAGTAAACAACAAAGGATTGTAGTACAATCAATCTTAGATAATTGGGAAAAATATTTATTGCACCCGATGTTTACACCAAACTGATTAATGTAAAACGTGTTTTTCACGTACACGTTTATTATGTAACCCTGGTTAAGTGACTGATTAAAGTTCTAGGTGGACTTCATAAGAAATACGTGAATCTATTCTCTATTTCAATCATTTGACAAAGCAAGAGAAGACTATAATAAACTTGTGATTCACCAAAAAAGATGTTATAAATGTGAGCTTTCCTTTCATTTTTCAGTCACAGACTCAACAGAGTTTTTATTCTTTTCATTCGCTAACAACTTACTTAAAGTAACCAGTGGGGAGGCTAAAGCTAAACAAAAATGCCAAACAAGCAAATCTCAAAGAACTATAGGTTATCCCGGGAGGTTACAGGTTTTGTGGTTTCATCATGCTGCTCTTCACAAAGATGCCCATACTCCTCGGGTCCCTGGTATCTCCGGTAGGAGCAGGTTTACTGTTGAACTTGGCTCGAAAAAACCAAGTTTTTCCAGCAGTCTTTTGAATAATATACCTGCTGCATAAGACACACCCGAAACAGTGAACCCCAAAATAATGTAAGTAGCTATAGTTTTGAAGTAAGATTTGGGTGCTCTTTGAACATAGGCCTTTCCAGTTGCCAGCATTAAGATGCATACAAGCGAAGCTGCAGCAACTGCCACGAGTTTGAATTCCCTGTCATCACTCTTGCGGAATGAGAAGCCGAAGACTATTGGAGGGACTAGTCCAAATATGATATATGATAGTACAGAAACTACGGCATGCATTGTGAAGTTTTCTCTCCGGCCTAGTAGTTGTCGATACCTATCTACATGTCTCTCCATTATCTGGTTGCTGGCTTGCTCATAACGATCTCTTTTCAACTCCCAAATCTGCAAGTTTATGAAGTCAGCAAGTGATAGAGTAAATTGAACTGAAAGCACGAGGAATAAAACAGACAGACTGATTTGAGTTAATTTTAAGTAAGCAAGAAATCTTGGCGTCAAAATGTGGATACATGAAGCTTCTCCCATCTATACAAATACCAGTTTAGTCCCTTATATAAAGGGGTTGTCTAAAAGCTTCAGGTTATCATGGTTCTTCTGCGCCATAGCTAATAGCTAGTTTATATTAAGGAGATTGTCTCCCTAAGTAAATAATGCGTTCCTAAGAAATATGAGCACAAAATGCTAAAGCCAACTTACATTGTGGAAAATGATGAAAAGCCCACCAATCAGATTAGCCATTCCCAGAACTAAAATGTTCACTGCAGTAGACATGACGATACCATCAAAACCAGCAGAAAGTTTAAAAGATGAAGTAGGGAGCCAGAGCTTTTTATAAAAGTGGTCTTTTCCTCGAATAATTTCTAGATATTCAAGAAAATGGAATACACCAATTGCATAATCAAATTGTAACTGACTGCATAAGTCACTTAGAAATTTTTGAATTAGCCTAAAATCAAATTGTACTATTAATCCATATAAAAAAGATAATTTTCCTGGATAAACTTGTTGAAGGGACTATTGCTACACCAGACGAGGATAAATGAATAAGAACTTGCAAAAATTCAGATAAAGCATCAGCTTAAGTAATTAACTATGTTATGGATGATTGAAACAAGATAAGAACTCTTCTCTCGTCCAAAGATAATAGTAAGATCTGTACTCTTACATGTAGTTGTGTCGCCACCAGCTGCAGATGATACAACACTTAAGCTTGCAATTGACTCAGCTAAACCCCCAAATATAATGCTTTTAATGATCTCAATTCTGTAAACTTCTGCAGTATCAGTTCCTTGTCGTTGAACAAAGTGTATTTGAGTATCTAGATTTGGTGAAGTTTCTGCAGTTTCATGCCCTGCTTCCACAGTTATAACAGTGTCCTTGCCTGTCACTCAAGTGAATCAAGAAAATTAAGCTACATAAAACTCCCTTTTACAAATTAGCACTGCAGAGAATATACACCATCATCTTTATTCAATATCTCTTCAGCATAAATTATTCAACACAAAGCACAATAATTCTACAAGCCTAGTTTCTTCTTTACACTCTGTTTGGATCATTGTTACCTATCGTTTTATAATGTATCGTATTGTACTGTATTGTATCGTTTTATGAATACAATGTTTGAATAGATTGTATTGTTTGTTGTTGTTAAATAACATTTTGCTGTTTGGTTTGAATGTATCGTACAGTACTGATAAGTTTACAAAAATAACCTCAATTGTTTTAAATATTTAATTTATCAAGAATTATGCATAAAAATAATTTAAGAAAAGTCATTTCTACTAATTCATCACCAATTATGTCTTATATATAAATTAAGCAATTAACAACAACATACCCAGTATTATCCCACACCGTGGGGTCTGGGGAGGGTAGTGTGTATACACACCTTACCCTTACCTTGTGAGGATAGAGAGGTTATTTCCAATAGACCCTCGGCTCAAGAAAGTATAAGCACCACATTAATGAAAATATAGACAAGAAGGGACAGTACCAAAAAGCCATATAAAAGCAGAATAAAAACAAGACAGTAAGGTGATCAACAATGAAAGAAAACAACGGTTACGCATAAAAACCTACTACCAACAGAAAGCGAGATTGCGTGCCAATACTACTGTTATGAACACTCTAGACTACTTACTCTATTACCCTAATCCTCGACCTCCATACCTTCCTATCAAGGGTCATGTCCTCGGTCAGCTGAAGTTGTACCATGTCTTGCCTAATCACCTCTCCCCACCTCTTCTTTGGCCTACCTCTACCTCTCTGTAGGCCCTCCAATGTCAACCTCTCACACCTCCTCACCGGGGCGCATGTGCTCTTCCTCCTCACATGACCAAACCACCTGAGTCGCGCTTCCCGCAACTTGTCCTCAATAGGGGCCACACCCACCTTGTCGTAAATAACCTCATTTCTGATCCTATCCAACCTGGTGTGCCCGCACATCCATCTCAACATCCTCATCTCTGCTACCTTTATCTTCTGGACATGAGCGATCTTGACTAGCCAACACTCATCCCCATACAACATCGTTGGTCTGACCAGCACTCTATAGAACTTACCCTTAAGTTTCGATGGCACCTTCTTGTCACACAAAACACCTGAAGCGAGTCTCCGTTTCATCCATCCTGCCCCAATACGATGTGTGACATCCTCATCAATCTCCCCATCCCCTTGAATAATAGACCCAAGGTACTTAAAACTCCTTCTACTAGGGATGACCTGCGAGTCCAGCCTCACCTCCCCTTCCCCTCCTTGAGTCTCGCCACTGAACTTACACTCCAAGTATTCTGTCTTGGTCCTGCTCAACTTGAAACTTTTAGATTCCAGGGTCTACCTCCATACCTCTAATTGCGCGTTCACACCGTCTCGCGTCTCGTCAATCAACACAATATCATCTGCAAATAGCATGCACCACTGCACCTCCCCTTGGATGTGGCGTGTCAGTACGTCCATCACCAGAGCAAACAAAAAAGGACTGAGTGCCGACCCCTGATGCAACCCCATCATAACCAGAAAATGGTCCGAGTCCCCACCCACCGTCCTCACTCGGGTCTTTACTCCACCATACATGTCCTTAATCAACCTAACGTAGGCAACATGTACACTTCTAGCCTCCAAACATCTTCACAAAACCTCACTCAGAACTGATTGTACGTCTTTCCTAAGTCGATGAACACCATATGCAAGTCTTTCTTTTCCTCCCTATATTGCTCTATCAATCTCCTAACAAGGTGGATGGCTTCTGTAGTCAAACGCCCCGGCATAAACCCAAACAGGTTCTCGGAAATAGACACACTCCTCCTCACCCTTAGCTCTACCACTCTCTCCCAGACTTTCATAGTATGGCTAAGCAACTTGATACCCCGATAGTTATTGCAATTTTGGATATCACCCTTGTTCTTGTATACAGGAACCACCGTGCTCCACCTCCACTCTTCGGGCATCTTCTTCGTTCTAAAAATGGCATTTAAATAACCTAGTGAGCCACTCCAAGCCTGCCTTGCCCGCACTCTTCCAAAACTCCACCGGGATTTCATCCGGCCCGGTCACTTTGCCCCTGCTCATCTTACGCATAGCCCCTCAACTTCATCAACTCTAATCCGCCTATAATACCCAAAGTCACAACGACTCCCGGAGAGTTCCAAATCACCCAGTACAATGCTCCTGTCCCCCTCCTCGTTCAAGAGACTATGGAAGTAGGTCTTCCAAATCACCCAGTACAATTAAATTCATGCAAATTCTATCGAAATTAGTGGAACAAGTTAATAATATTAAAAACAATAATAAGTACACTATATTCATAATTAGATCATAATAATAATAAAATAAAAAATAAAATGTTAAGTACACTCCATTCAGAATTTAGATCATAAGCAATATTTTCTAACAACATGACATATAATCCATAACTTAAAGTATATAATATTTTCTAAATCACTTTTTTTGGACTTTTGGGACTATTTTTTGCTAACTAATTAATTGGGAATCCAATGTTAAGGATTTTTGTTTGTAAATCTCGATAGTTTATAACTTTTCTTACAGTAGTGTTTAACAACATTGTACTCTATGAAGGAGTAATTAAATTACTTAGTTATATATAGTTGGGTATATATTACTTGGTGAATCACATTAGCAAATCATACTGATCATCAAGTACTTATGCTGTATTAATAAGAATCTCCAAAATAATCATACATAATTTCAGCATAATAGGACTCAAACAACTAGATTTAATTGCAATACAATAGGAGAATTAAACAGTGAAAAAAATAAGAGAAGGAGTACATGTAACTCGAAAACAAGAGCAAAAACCTAAAGAAAAAAATTTAACTATTTTTAGAATAATAAAAAAAACGAACGAAGGAGTTGGCAGAACAAAGATAAATAATAACACTTTGCACACTTGAAAACAACCAATATTATACAACTAATTGGAGATAAAGTAATTAGAATTGGAATTAAAAATCAAAGTAGAAGAAAGAATGAAACAAAAGGAAGGCAAAACCTATACCTGATGTTGGAGTTGGAAGTGGCAGAAGGAAAAAAAGAGACAAAGACGTAGGTTATAGGTTGGAGTTAAAATAAAAGAATGCAAAAAGTAATATAGAATTATAAAGTAATAAGTTAGGGCATAATTGAAAAGAAAAATAGGAAATAATCCCACCACACCAAATAGGTTGTCTAAAAAAATGGGACTTTTCATTGTTCCGGAACAATGGATTTAACAATACAATACAACCAATTTTAACTAAAAAATCAATACAAACATTGTTTTGGGATAACAATACAATACGATACAATGGGTAACAACCATCCAAACAAGCTGTTAAGCAATGTACTGAGAGCGAAGGTTCAGCATCTAAATACAGGCTGTGGTTGGCAGCCCAAGCATTTTGGTTGACAGGTGTATGGTAGAAAATGATACCTCAGGTCATTCCATTTTTAATATTGATCAACTTTCCCTAATGTATTTTACAAACAAAAAGTAATGGTTCCATGGTTAATAGCGCTTCAACCATTTTACTTACTGTTTCATCAACACATCTTTAGGGGAGAGCTTATTAGGAAGCTTACAAATGCCGGAGGGGGTAATAAAAAAGTGTTCTGAGAATATTTGATCCCTAATTAAAACCAGATTTATTTAGTCACCGTAGAGTATTAGAATGAAGAAAAGCCTAGTTTTTACCTGCAATGCCATTTGCAGCTGCTTCCACAGAAATGTTGGTGATATTAACTGGTGCATCGTGAATTGATAAAGCATCCTTTACCGATGAAAATAACGCATCCTTATCAACTTTTAAAGGCTGCTTCGAGTGGATCTCAAATTTGGTCTTTGTGATGGTATGTTGAGAAATTTCATAAGGATCCGAACCATCTGTCAATGGAAGGGAGATATAATACTTGGAAGCAAAGTAATGAAAAATGTCAAAGCGATCAAATCAAACATTAGTCAGGCAGCACAAGTAAAAAAACTTTTCTCGAGCTAACACCACTATACTGCTGAAGACAACTTGATTCAGAACCAGTGTTTGCAGATAAATGAGAGTGCTCTTTAAGTACAAGAAATTCCAAGAGTACAACGGGTTAATACCTAACGTCCTACTAAGGCACATTGGAAATTAAAGCTTCTGGTGCCAATTATACACTCGTTCAAGAGATTACCTATTTCAGCCAAACCAATCTGGAACTTTTTTTTTAAAGTCACCAATCGGGATTTTACTTTAGGGTAGCTTTGGAGCAATGGTAAAATTGTCTACGTGTGACCTATAGGTCACGGTTCAAGCTGTGGAATCAGCCAGTGATGCTTGCATCAGAGTAGGCTGCCTACATCACACCCTCTTGGGGTGCGGCCCTTCCCCGGACCCTGCGCGAACGCGGGATGCTTCGTACACCGGCTGCCCTTTAATCAGGATTTTGCTATACCTAACTCTTTGCTTGATATGCATTTGAGGAAAATCTTTTGATTTTTAGTTCATAAATGGAAAAAATACAACTTCCTTTCTGGGTTCGGATCTTACTCCAATTTTTAGCTCAGTATTGATAAATATGCAAGTAACTTTTAGAAGTCAAAAGGTATAACAGTTTGAAATAAGCTTGCATTAACCAGAACTAGGAGGAGGTTTAGTTACATACCTTTATTACTAAGTTGAAAATTATTGCCATTGTTTTCCACCGGAGACTCAGAGGGAAGCATGGCTTTGATATTTTGCTCGTGTTCTTGAGGGATTTCTGTCAAAAACTTGGGTTTCCCATTTCCATCTAAGCCATTGAGTGCAAAAGCTGTGGTTGCCGAAGACAGAAGGGACTCATTATCTGCACATTCACATGAAGCCATGTCTGAGCTGAATCCAGTTATGATTATTATTTTTAGAATCCACAGGTCATTATGATTATATCTATGTTATATGATACACATCATCAACCTCTTGTACTGTCCCTGTTCTCAATTTGTCTTATGAGCAACAAAGAAAAGAGGATCTTTTTCGTTTTCCAAATATAAAACAAAGAGAGCCATATTTTCTTCGGGAGTGTAGGGCCAGGTGATTATTGAACATTGCCCCTAAAGGAAATGCACCCCGAGTGAAGATAACAAATTTATTTTTTAAAATGTAATGAAAACATTATTAAAGAATAGCACCCAGAGAGTGCAACGATGAGTAGTACAACTATTTGCAATATGCATCCCAGTACAATAGCTACATGTGAAAATAACATTTATCTTAAAGGACTATCAACTGCCCGCTGCAATAGTTAAGGGAAGTTGAGGTAAATCATCTTCTTTTTTCTTTTTTCCATAAGGAAGGTTGAGGTAATTCTTAAAATTTTAAAAGGACAAGGCATTACATGTTCTCAGTTGAAGTTAGCATGACTAGACAGACATTGTTTTTCAGTTAACTCTTCTTAATAGAGAGAATGTCATACTAGAAACACTACCTGGAACTTTATTTAGTAACATCTTATCAAATTTTAACTCAGTCTCTGATTTCTCAATAGTTAGAGACTCCTCCTTTGTTGAAGTTATCATCACATCAGATTTTAACTCAGTCTCTGATTTCTCAATAGTTAGAGACTCCTCCTTTGTTGAAGTTATCATCACATCAGATTTTAACTCAGTCTCTGATTTCTCAATAGTTAGAGACTCCTCCTTTGTTGAAGTTATCAGAACCTTTGATCCAGTTTGTTGAGATGCTGGCAGACTCTCCTGCGCAAGATTTCCATTACTAACTTGAATTCTGCCAGCAGTTCTTAACAGCTCATAATTCCTATCATTTCCTCGAACTTTCTCAGAAGAGGCTGCAACATCTGGCAGATTACGGATCCCTTCTTCAAAGATGTCGAAGACAAAACCTCCTGCACAGGAGAAAACAATGTTATAAAGAAGAAGGTGCTGGAACATGCACCAAGGAGCAGAAAGATCTGAGGGAAAATTAGTAATTAGACATGAAGAAAAATTGGATCACTAAACTTGTCTATTCATCCAAGTTATGAACCACCAAGATGCTTTTGGACTTGATCACTAGCAAAGGCTATTTCTTTGACTACCTATGGAAAGCAGAAGTCTCCCATTTTACGTACTCACAGTCAACATTACTTTACATCAGCTATTTCATGTTTTCAATTAGATTACTACTTCATAGTAATGAGAACAAAGGTGAACATCTTTACTGCACCTGCTTGAGTCTTTGTTGCATTCTCTGATTTACCCACTGTATCAATCGCCATTTTCCCCTTCATTTTTGCATCTTGGTTCTCTGATCCTAAAATTTTCCCTCCAGCTTCCTGCGTTCCACTGCTGGAATATGCAAGCGGGGCTGATTCCCTAATCACTAAGGGCTTGGCACTCTGATCTTTGAAATTATCTGATGGCGTAAGTACTCCAGCATCATTTTTCACTGCATTTTCCCCAATACCAATTCCTGCATGAGAAACTCCATCAGTTTAACAACATGAAGATAGTCTTTAGCTGTTTCTCCACATTATAAAGGTGTAGTTCTGATATTCTCCCCCTCCAAGCAATGCAATGATCAGAACTGACCACAAGTTCATCCTATTGCATTACGCTGAGCATGTTACCTGGAAACCTCTTTCTAGCTAGGAGTTTTAGCTTCTATGGGATGTATGCAATATGCGACACCGAACTAAAATACACCCTCATAACTATTTCATTGTCAACTCTGGATATTTATTTTAACATGGCAGAAGTAGAGCTGTCAGCTCTAAAAAGATTACCTCACTTATGCGAGAAGGTTCTTTTTCATAAGGTTTGTATTATTAAAAAAAGAAAACCAGCACCAAGAAGGTACTGTAGCTACAGAAAAGTAAACAAAAATAATCTGGATTCTCCTTTTTTCTGTCTTTAGCGCATCTAAAGAATCAACCATTGACTCTGTCATTTACATCATCCCCTTTCCCCCAATACTTTAAATCTCTACTTTACGATTGAAATGTTTCCTATATGAAGGTATTGCTTTACAGTCAATCAACTACAGCTCTAAAACTTACCACAATTTTACGAAAGTTCATCTTAGTGCATTTTTGCAGCTCATTTTTTCTGAATGACTAAATAAATTTTGTGGATAGATCCCTATCAAAAAAAAAATTGTGGATAGGTTCTACTTTGTAGAGTTGGGATTTATAATGCTCGTTAGGTAAACAAAACTGGAAAAAGAAAAATAGAAGTAGAAAACTAAGTACCTTGCTCAACTGATGCTTTTCCCTTATCCGATGCAAAGATAGAGGAGAACCAATTTTTGTTCGTCGTAGGTGTCTGTTCACCTTTGACATTTTGTTTATCACCTTTCTCTCCAAAACATCGGAACAGCTTGAATCCATTCCCTGAAAGTTTGGAAAAAGGGTTATTTTCTTCTTTGACCTGAGTCACAAATAACAAAAGTTTCACATGCAATCTTGAACTTGTTAGAGCTTATTTGCTGAGTACCAACCGCAGTCTGTCCTGACAGAATGCAACAAACTGAGACTAAAATACAGCTTCTTTTTGAACGGTAATTCTTGCAAACTATAAAATATTGGGAAGACTGTCTTACATTTATAAGCACATGCGTTAAGGAGAAAAATCATTTTCTCAAAAAAGAAAAACATATTAATTTCCACTTAAAGATATTTCTAATGCCAACTTCTCTATGTCATTCAAAGATCTTGCAATAGTAAAATAGTATCTGCTACTACAAGATACTCTTCAAGTAATAGAAGAGTATAATTCATTTTAACAGTATATCAGCTAATACCAAGACAAATATTGAATGCCGATTTTTTTTCTTTTAACGATAAAAAAATTTCTTTTCTTTATTCTTCATCCCCCCCCCCCCAAAAAACCCTTCCCCACAAAAAAGGAAGTTTCAATCGTCTTCATGAGTCCTGAAAGAAAGAAGATGGTGTCATTTCCATTATATAGCTATAAACTTAATTTAGCTGCTAGTGAGCCTGCTAGATAACCAAACAAGGGATAACTCTGAAATGACAGTATACAAAGACATTTGATCATAGAGAAATTTGGAATAAAGGTATTCATGTCATTGCACATGAAACAGTTTACCATAAACTGCAGGTAAAAAAAAAAAAGACCAGATTTTATGTTGACTTTCAAGGTAATGAAAAGGTCCGTACCTGTTGGAATGAAAAAGCTGAAGCATGATAAGCATCTGAATATCTCTGGCTCTCTATCCGGCTGGTAGTCATCCGCTGCCAATTGTGGAGTACCATCAAAAGAAGTGTTGGCTCGATCGCGTACTTGATCACTAGTTGCCTGTGCATGACTAGCATCCACTTTGGAGTCAACTACACCTTCGAGTTTATTACGTTTCACATCATCACCAGAAATTCGAATCTTTCGTTTTCTTTTACGAAGAATAACCCTCCTAGTAATGCACGACTTGCAATTAGGGCAATAAAGATCATGTGTATTCTGCTTCTGAAGTACATTCTCAACATCATAATCTTTTACATCAGTGTCACTGTCATTTATCAGGTCAGTGTCTGCACTTTCTATTTCTTCAATGGATGTGGACTTATGAACTATACGGTGATCTTCTGAAAGATATTTGGACGGCTGAGCACCTGACTTTGACAAGTTGTCACTCTTCAAATATCCATTAAGTTGAATGTCTATAACAGCACTCTCCTGAACTTCTTCATCTACTAGATTTTTATCAATCTTCTCCTTTATGGAAGGTGTAGAAGTGAAGTTACTATCTGCATTCATATGAGAGAATTCAACTCTTCACTTCAAATGACTTTTCCAAATCTCAAAATCTAGACAGTAGCTCAAACGTGAATCTGAAACTCAGCTTGAAAAACAAGTTCAACAATAAATCAGGAAGAAAACTTTTAGAATTCTGCCATTGGCAAGAGAAAGCTAGTTATAACGCCGAAGTTTAACTCAAGTTCATCGAATTTGCGTTTTGCGAAGCTGAAAACTAATATCATAATCAATCGCTTAATTGGGAGTGAAAAACTAAATTCATTTAGGTTAAAGCATAGTACTGGAGAAACAGAATACATGGAGACCGACGACCTTAGAACTGAAACCATAACCCCGCTTGCCCCATGTAATGGGGTCAGGTAAATGATTTTTTTTCTTTATGCTCTTTCTCTTTTCCCTTTTAGATTTTGTCAATGTCAACTTGCACGCTTCATCCTAGCGTAAATTTTTATACTCCATGTAGCAACTTAAATGCTCTTGTGTGAAACATGGCATCCATATCACATTATCCGCATGCCAGACACCCATTTCTTTTTTATTATCGGTAAGCCAGACACCCACTTTTTTTTTATCCCAATTCCATGTTTCTACCCTTTGCAGTGCAAAAGTTACTAAAATAATGGCTATCGCGATGCAAATGTACAGGTAAAATGGCCTGAAACCATAAGGAGCAAGGGAAAAATGGACTCACTTATAACATTTGTTTGAAAGTAGATTCTGAGATCTTGCTCTACTCCTTAAATTTCCATAGAAACCGTTCTCTTAATTGACAACATCACTTTTCTACCAGTCATGGTTGTTTCCCTAAAAATCAAAGGGTCAACTAACCTTCACTTCCAAAACTGAATAAAAGTCCCCTCTGATCAAACATTGGGTAATTCATCAGCTTTTGCAAGTGGCCCCTAGGAATCTTTGTCCAATCAATACTTATGCTTTTGCCTTGAAAAGTCCAACTGCAGACTCGACACTTCCATATTCCTTCAATCAAACAGAAAATATAATTGCAAAAATTGCATTGTTCTACCTAATGCATGAGGAGAACGAGGATGATTCATCTATGTGGTTCAAAAAACAAGGGTAGATGTTATTTTTAAACACTTCGTAGTGGACTACTGGTGGATTTCTATACCTACAAGAACATACATAATCAGTCACTTGAAAATAACATTCAGTTCTTGCTAGCAGATGAACAAAAGCAGTGGTAGTACTTCTAATGCTGAGTCAATATCTTATTCGGCAAAACTGAATATAAATACTATGTCACTGAAGGATCCCATAAAGTTGAACATGTTTGACTGTAGACAGCATCTGATCACATGTCCAAAAGGAAGTATCGCAGTTAAAGAAATTATAATGCTTACTCACACTTCACTCAAGCACCCCAGCTGCAAGAGTCTGCAGAGCTGCCATTAAATGTACACTTTGTACAGCTATAGTCTTAATGTAAGAACGCCTTATCTCATTTGCAGTGACTAAGAATTTGGATCTTCAAACATGAGTCCTTGTGACATTGGAGGGTTTTAGCTGCTCTGGAGGCATTAACACAGTGCTCTTTTGGTCTCAATGGAACTCCCCCAAATGAAATGTTATCAACTTTTCCAAACATGCCTTAGCTAATTCTACTCGTCAGTCACACCTAATCTATTACAGTATTCCTTTATATAAAATATTGGTTGAGTCAAACATTGGTCACAAATGGATTAATTTTTCAGGTCTAACCATTATAAAGAATACTGAATTCTTCAAATTTCCCCAGAAAAATTTGTCCTTTTTAAGAGATATAGATGGTAGTTAATCTCAGAAAGATTCCACACAACAAAGATGTTGAAGATTAGACCGTATATGGCAAAACAAACAAGAAAAAGAAAACAAATAACCTGTAAAAAGATGTGTCTGGAATTAAACCTAAAGCTAAGCAATAAAATTATTCCAACTTCATAAGTCCAAAGAAAATGCGAATATCATCACCTCAAAAGTAAGAAGCAAGAAGAGAGTCAAGAGACTGAAATGTGCACAACCTCAAATTCCAAATCAGACTTATCCTTGAGAAAATTTTACCTCAATACCATAAACCTTAGTAGAGTGAAACCTTTATGGTGTATATTTACAATTTTACACACACAAACAAATAAACAAACAAACATCTGTATCAAGAGAAAGGGGTCCCTTTTGCAGTAAAGAAAGAAATAGTTTGAGACAGGTAGGGTAAGACATAGAAGGAGTGGGGTTCGAAGGAGTTTATTTGTCTCTCCCTTAAACACTGTATACTTTACCCTACAAAACCAATGAAGAAAACATGTACATACACAGATCTCAAGATAGCAGAGTCAGGAGAGAATTTCAAAAAAGATTTAAGTACAAAAAAAATGGTCAAACAGTTGGTGACTTGGTGTAATAAGTATATACCTTCATCTTTGTCATAATAAACAGAATGGCCTGATTTGAAGGGCCCTTCTTCAGTCCCATTAGTTGATGTCACAAGATGCTGTTTTGACTCTTCTTTAGCTTCACTTTCCTCTTCAACCCCATTATTTGAAGCTACAACCTGCTGAATTGACTCTTCTTTTTGTTCTTTTCCTTCTTCAACTTCAACTCCATTATTGGAATCTGAAAACTGCTCTTCTGATCTTTCTTGTTCATAATCAAGATCAATTTTTTCAGTCCCATTAGTTGAAATCATAAATTGTTGTTTTGACTCTTCTTTAGCTTCAGTTCCCTCTTCAACCCCATTATTTGAAGCAACAACCTGCTGAACTGACACTTCTTTTTGTTCTTTTACTTCTTCAGCTTCAACCTCACTATTGGAATCTGCAAGCTGATCTCCTGACTTTTCTTGTTCATTATCAAGATCAGATATTTCAGTCCCATTAGCTAAAGTCACAAACTGCTTTTCTAACTCTTCTTTAGCTTCAGTTATTCCCTCTTCAACCCCATTATTTGAGGCTAAAACCTGCTCAACTGACACCTCTTTTGGTTCTGTTTCCTCTTCAACTTCAACCCCATAATTGGAATCTGAAAGTTTCTTCTCTGAACTTTCTTGTACATCACCAAGATCAGATTTTTCTGTTCCATTAGTGATCTTAGGTGAAGAATTTGCATGCCCATTTGTCTCAATTTTCCCATTGGTTACTTCTTTAGTAGCTTTAGAGCTTCTTACTTGAAGACCCCCTAATTCTTCTTCTTCTTCAGCTAGTTCCACCTCATTTTGCTCCCATTTCAAATCTTCTTTCTCCATTCTTCAACCCCACTAAACTTTCACTTTCTCTCTTTGGTCCTTAGCCAATCCCCTGACTGCTAAATTTATGGTCTTACTATAAATAGAAAAAAAGAAGAAGATAATGTTGAAATACAATTATGAAGAGAGGAGTAAATGAGGCACTGAATGCAAGTACCAGATTACAAGATAGAGTATTTATTTTTCATGAAGTCTCGATTCTTGAGCCAAGTTGAGGCAGATGATGAGAGTGACTTATCTCATTATCTGCAAGATGGAGTCCTTACCTACCCTCAACTTTAGGGATGCAAGTAATAATAATTATGTGAAACGCAAAGATATAAAAGGACTATGCAACATTTAAGTTAAAACTGCAATTCTTGAAAATCATACTTGTAGCTACCTCTGCATCTCTGAGTTGTCAACATCAGGATTAACGGCTCATGTCTCACGTGCTTGCATTTTAAATTGATGCAACTTTCTGGCATCTTCTTCACAAGTGTTGGTTTATTATTTCCAATTTATGCACTTCTTCTTTTTTTTCTTTTGAAATTATATGTTTTTTGTTTTCGAGGAGGTGAAAAAGGTTGAAATAAGAGAGAAAAGAGAGAGAAATCATTATGGATCAACCTTTTCTAGTTGAATGGCCAAATATACCTCTCTGCTTTAGAATATTATCTATATTTAACCTCTGTTATATTATATCATTAAATTTATCTTTACCGTTATATTATTCGGCCAAATTTACTCCTACTATCAGCAAATTTTTAAAAATTACCCCTTAATCTGTTAAGTAATTCAAAATCTTCCAATTTCATTATATTTAAATCACTTGTTATTCTTCTTGCCCCATTATTTTCAGAAATTACTATACACAAATTATTCATGAATATTTTTAGTTATCAATGCACCCATTTCTCTTCTTGTAATAATGATTTTGGAATTAGTTTAAAATTTTATTATTTTTCAACAATATACACACCGTAGAATTCAGTGAGTCTATTTATTATATATTATATGCAGCTGATCGTCATGTATGTATATGTATATTCGAATATATTTTGTCATTGTCTGGTTATAATAGAATCCGATCGACTAACTTAAGAGTGCACAATGCATAGCTATTTCATTAAAACAAAGTTGAATTCGACAATGTAAAGTCTCCAAGGAACTTCAACTTCTATCACTAATATTTGCAAAGTCTCCCTACCTTTGATGCAATGAATTTATTAAAGTTGGGATGTTGTAAATACTTTTGGAATTTAGACAAGCTACCTAATTTAGATTCTTCAATTTACCATACTTTGTTTTCCCGTTGTATTATTTTAATATTATTTTTATTTATTTATTTTTTCAATTAAGAAAGCAGGTAAATGCCAATTATTTCGAAAATAGTGGATCAAGAAGAAGAATAAGTGACTTAATTAAAATAATTTGGGAGATTCTGAGTCACTTGACGGACTGAGAGATAATTTTTAAAAGTTTGCTGATGGTAGGAGTAAATTTGGCCGGATAATATAACGGTAGAGATAAATTTGACCGTATAGTATAAAAAAGGTTAAATGTAGATAATATACGAAAGTAGAAAGGTATATTTGACCATTTTTCCTACTTTAAATATTTTAAACCTCTACAAGTGGTTCGTTAATCTTTTTTGCTAGACCTTTCCCAAACTCCTAGGTTTCACCATTTTGCATCCACTATATATCAACTCTAACGAGAAAAAACTAAAACTAGAATAATATAACAATTATAGCTGTTTACCGTTCTAACTTAGCTGGGGTAAAATTATTAGGGGCAAACCGAAATTGATTGCATTTACTAGAAAAAGTGAATAAAAAATATATATAATATATATATTATCAACTATTATTTTCAGAAGCGACTAAAAATATATATTTCTCAAAATTATTTCTGATTCTTAGAAGTAGTTTTAAGTTTGTTTCACAAAGAGCAAAATACAATGTGCATGATTGCTTTGATGAGTGATGAGCCTCGACATATTTTTCATGTAATAACGATGTCGTCTATGCATGTGAATTTGTCTAATTGCTTCTCACTTTGTGTCCTTCCTTATGTAATGGTTATTACCTTTTTAATATAAAGGCTGTTACATATTGATGGAATTTGACATATTTGCTACACTTGTCGCACTAGAGAAGATATGTATTTTCCTCTCGCAACTAAATCGGGATCTATGGGCATGAAGTAGAGTACCATTGTCATTCATATAGCAGCTAACTCAAATACTTTCCTTCTTTGTATCAACATGTAATGTTGCATTAATAAATAAGCAAATTCCATCTTAGAGCTCGTTAATGAGAACTCATAATTATTATGTAAATGGCCATTCGGAGAATTATAGCAAGTTTGTTTTCAAGAAACTCCTACTTATTATGTAAATTACCATTCGGAGAATTAGCAAGTGTGTTTTCGAGAAACTCATTATAGTAAAATAAAGCCTTTGCCGCACTATTTGGAGGTTCAATTAATTCATATTATAACATCCAAGATTTCTACACTTCAAAATATGTCACATTATCTGTACATTAAAATATATCACATTATCTTTACACTCAAATTTAGCACATTAACAGATTTAGAACAATATTTTGCTATTTTGATCTTATCATTTCACCATAAAGAAAATTCATTATTATCAAGGCAATGTTAATTCATAGGGCGCACTCATTTTCCATAGTTTTTGAGAATCAGGACATGTATAAACATGTGTACGACAGTTTGACTATCTAAACCACATCTCTTATACACTACTATCATGATTCATTCTTTTACTAATTAGATTATTAATGTATACATTATTAAGCACCTATCTTCTAACGAAAGGTTTTTGTTTATTTTTGCTTCCCCGTTGCTCGCAAAAAATCCCAAAATGCTTTAGGAATAGCGTGGCTGCTAGATTATGCAAGGTTACCACAATTATCACCATGGTTTGCTTGAGCTTTTTGCAACATGATTGTTTTGGGTCAAATTTAGAATTTACAGGTCGACGTCTCTTGAGCAGATACGTGACAATGACACGATGGAGGTGAGTCAACAGATAGTTAATATCGGATACAGAGATGTGACCAGTATTGAGCGAATTCCAAGGACACAAAGATCGGGGAAGAGAATTTAAAAGCAAGAGTCCATTACTCAAATAGCCATTCAACTATTCGAAATTATCTACCAAATTCATCTTTTTTTCGTTTGTAATAACAAAGTCACTTAACTATGTCAATAGTACTTAGAAGGTCACTCAACTAGATTTCTCAAAATTTTGATCGCCAAATACCTATTTTACCCTCTAAATTATCAACTTTTATATTCCTTTTTTATTTTTTTAGCTTTCTAATATAATAATTTCTTCTCTTTTTAATTTATATTATGGACTTACCTTAGAATAAATAAATTTTATTTATAATTAAAAAAATTAAAATAGTATTTAAGCATATATAGTGTTGGAATAATAAAACATTGAGCATAGTAGAAAGCTAATTAGAACAATTTGTTCGTAATAATAATTTTGATATTAGCAAAAAAAACTCAAAATTTTATTTACATAATTGAGAATGAAAGAAAATAAAGTTTTAAATTATATATTCCATGCACGCACTATAGAAAATAATTATTTAATATAAAAGTATTTTTGTAATATACATTACATATTCTTGAATATTATACTTAATTGTATTATTATTTCGACATTATAATGCTAGAAAAATAATTTTTTTATTTTTTATTTTAAAAAAAATATTTTTTTTGTATAGGTAAGTTCATAATGTTGATTAAAAAGAGAAAGAAATTATAATATTAAAAAAGTAAAAAGGTAGAAGATAAAAGTTGATAATTTGGAGGGTAAAATGAGTATTTGGCGATCAAAAGTTTGATAATCTGGCTGAGTGACCTTATGAGTGCTATAGACATAGTTAAATAACTTTACTGTTACAAACGAAAGAAAGATGACTTTGATAGATAATTTCAAAAAGTTAAGTGACCATCTGAGTAATAGACTCTTGAAAGCAATTAGGTACCAGTTGGAAAAAAAAAGTATTAAAGGAGCAGCCGTTACGGAAAATCTCAGCATTTATTCCCAACGTTATGCAACTATCAAGAGGGGGTTTTATTCATCTTTAAGAGGGCGAGATTTGAGGATCTTGTCACCTCAGATTTCACTATAAATAATAATATTTGTACTCATTTTAAGGACACCAAATACAAGAATCAAAAAGGCTATCTTTCTTTCTTTCCTTCTTTCTTTCTTTTATTTTCTTAAGTTTTATACAAGGCTATTATCAAAGCTTTCCACTTAATTACCTTTGATTCCGGTGGCATCAATCTGAATTTTATGGTTGTTTTTTACTAAATTATCTTTATTTTTTTTTATACTTTGTTACTTTACTAATCAGATTATCTTAATCCACACATCTATAATAAATTACGTATACAAATTCAACTGTACATTTTTACAGATAAACAATAATGACCGATTTTAATCTCGTAAGCAGAGGCGGAGTCAGAATTTAAAGTTTATGGGTTCAGAATTCTAGTTCTTTTAAGTTACTGAGTTCTAACTTAATAATTTATGCATATTTAATAATTTCTTAAGACAAATATAAGGTTTGGACCAAAGCTAGTGGGTTCAGCCGAAGGGCTGGCTCCGCACCTGCTCGTAAGTGTAGACTTTGTAAAATGTCAATCAATTTATCCGTAGATCCCGTAGTAGATAATTAGGGAATGGTCAAAACAGCTTTTATATCATCAAAAAAAAAAAAAAATCTAGTTAATTCCTCAAAAACAAATCTGGGAATCTACGAACAACACTCCTATACCACTAAGACCCGCGACATTAGGAATGCATGGATTTTCCAAACACAAATATTTTCGATGTGGTACCATGATTTTAGTTAGGACGACTAGTTTTCATAATAGGATTGCCCTAATGCAACGACTCAAACAACTACGAACGCTCCCAAGACGATGAGACGCATGCATTATACCGTCGAGTATTGCTTGCGAATCACAACTTGTTGTAGGTCCTCTCCAACCATTAAAGTTGAGTAGCTTTTACTCCTTCACTTGAAATATGCGGTAAGGCTACCTAACGCATGGCTTCCCTAATACCAATGGTTGCATGCATGAGTTCTCCTAGCTAGACCATAACCCATGCATTAAAAAAAACCGCATGATACGTTCTGGAGTTGTCATAGTTTCATTAACGCCTTGCCGTCTTAGGTTGGGAAGAATACGACAAGCTCAATTTCAGGCTTTCGAAGCTCTAGCGCTTTTTGTCACACTTGTTCTCTTTTTTGTTTACGTTTCATTTTCACTTTCTTTAACCGTAAGGTAGCTAGCTGTAATTGAACTTAGTGAGTTATCATCATGTAGACATTGCATAATCATTGTGTTCTTGTGGAGGTGACTTGCTATGCTCTTCCATCCTTGGCCTTTGGCGTGATTGGATTTGGTTTGAATTTTGGTAACTTGTGTTTATTACCGGCTAGGTACTTCCTCTGTTCACTTTTACCTGTCCATTATCTTAAAAATACATTTTAATTTTTAGTAGTCCACTATACTAAATCAAGAGAAAGACATTCTTTTTTTCATGTTACCGGCCTTATCATTAATTACTCATTCCTTGTATCATTTCTCAAGACTTTTGAAAATGCTATCATTATTATGGGTAAAACTGTAAAATGCAAACTTCATTCATTTTTTCTTAAAGTGGGTGCAAAGTCAAAAGTAGACAACTAAAAGTGAACATAGGGACTTGTTTGTAATCACGAATTCCTGTCATGTGCAATTACATAAACTTTTTATAATACTAGTTTTAGGATACGCGCGATGCGCGTGTACCCTATATCAAAAAATATAATTTTTAGAAATTATAATAATATTTATTGAACAATATGTTTAAGTTATAAAAGAAAATTTATAAAATATAAGCTCTTGAAAATGACAAATATTGATCCTATTTAGTCAACAAAATAACTGATGACCTAGCTAAGCATGAAAATAATCTAGTTAGTTTTGAAAGCTCAATAATTTATCATGTATCCCCTTCATTTATTTTAACTTCATACAAAAATAATAATTTGGATACTATATATTCTAGACATGTCAACAAAAAATATTTTAAAAAAATTGTGACAGATAAATTATGTATCTAAAATATCGATAAGTAAAATTAGGTCACGAATTAGCGATAGATTATTAAAAAATTATGGTATTGATTTCTTTTTAGCAGAAAAAACAAAAATCCTTTTCATCTAGTTAATGAAAATATGCATTATAGTAATTTAGGTATTGCCTTGAAAACAATATTTTAATACAGTATTTATTGAAAAAATGTGTTCTTTTCTTAGTAATTTTTGATAGTATAAAGCCAAAATTTCTTGGAAACTCATCGTAATGTCATTAACAAAATATAAAGAAGAATAGAGATTTAATTTTGATCTTCTTGCGACAATCTTCTAAATTTAGTTATTATCATCATCTTCTAATCAATACAACCATTAAAAAGTTACATCAAAATTGTCAATATTAAATTATATATAAAATAAGAAGAAAAGAAAGTAATTAAAAATTGGTTAGTTTAAAAAATAAATGAAAAGAAAAATGTAGCTATGATATTCGAGTGGACTAATATTCTAGTGAAGAGTTTTTCGACTTTTCAATACCGCACTACCTTTTTTCTTATTCTTGGAAAAGTTATGTAGAAAAAGAAAAAGTAGTATTCCTAAATATTAGGCATACTAACAAAAACTTGGAGGAATCATGGAAATCTAAACTACATTAAGTATATTACTCCTACGTCTTTTTAAAAACATTCGACTTATATTCAAATAAGGAAAAATATATATCTATATAAGTAAAATTCTACATGATATTAAATTCTTAAATATTAAGAGTTATTACATAGTTTAAATAAGGAAAGGTAATTATTAATTTAAAAGTTTTAAATATTAAAATAATAATTAAATGACAATTTCATTCACTGTGAACTCTATTTTTAGAGGATAAAAATGACAAACAACATTTCACTAAGGGCTTTCGTACTTTTAATATAGTATAGATAATTATGATTAATTATTGCATTGTTACCTCGAATTATCTCTTAACTATAACCAATTAACATGATTCGATAGTACGTAATTTCGTTCCATTGGGGGATAAGCTCCAATATAACTGGTGACTCTTCAGTTGATAAAGATGGCTCGCTTTGTTTTCTTTCCTTTTTTGGGCATCTTCCTTTGGTCAAAGAAAATATGTTGCTATACTGCGGTTTGTCACCATATGTAATGCATGCCCACTTGAATACGTATTATGTTTTGTTAGGCTAGTTGACAACGTCCAACATTTCGCCTTCAATATTAATCAATTAATTGAACAATTTAAGCTAATTTTTCAATAGAAAAGGGCCAAAACTTCACTTGGACTAGCGGATTTGGTCTATAAATACCCACCATTTACATGTTCCGCAAAATATGCCTTGACGTTAACTTTCTGGCTCGCTTGTACCCTCAAAACTAACGGTCCTTTCTCAAATAAAAAAAAGATAATTATTTATTACGTGACAATTTCTTATTGGCTCTTCTTAAAACCCACACAAATTCATTTAATAACCTACCCACGACCCAAAAATTCTGCCCCGACCCAAAAATATATCTTCTTTCTCGGTTCTCATTCACTACCAAAAACGATGGAAGCTTTTGGGTTTTTCTTCTTTTTTTTAAGTTCTTCAGTATAAATCTCACTGTTATTATTGTTATCAGTTACAAAATTTTGTTGCTGCCATTAGTGGATCCGAGGTTGCTAAGGTATCATTTCCGGCGACTTGAGCCATCGGAAAATCTCTCACCATCGTGTGACAGAATTTCATCTCTCACGCTCTAATTATACACATATAATATATAAATAAAAAAAGAATTAACCTAAATGGCAGTTCATTCAACCGCTTAAACTAAAAATAGCCGGCGAAAATATAATATATGTATAATTTATGTATAATTATATATAATCAATGTATAATCTATCTATATAATTAAAAAAAGTACTCGGTGAAGAGGATCCAGATAAAATCATAATAGCAAATTGCTCCAAAAGAAGTACACAAAAACAAGAATAAGCTCACTATCATTCTCGATCCTCAGACACACACTTATACAATCTCCGTCTCCAAATAATACCTTCAAAAACCACCATTAAACAAGTCCTATAGACCCCAAAACATTCAAACTCAATTTTGCCAAAATTTACCAGAGAATATCCATTTTTCCAAACACGAGGGACTAATTTGTTATTTACTCTTTCATTAAAAAAAAATCTCTCATTAGAATTCAAATAACATATAATTTCCAATTTTTTTAACCTTTATCTTGAAATATAAAAAAAGAAAAGAAAAAGGAAAAGTACGCTTTGTATCATTGCTTGAAGCGGCGGATGTGGGAGCATGTCTCCCCACTATAGAGAAGTACAACGATTTCGAAGTTTTGGGTCGGGGCAAAACTTTTGGGTCGTGGGTGGGTTATTAAATGGATCTTGGTTGGGTTTTAAGAAAGAGCCAATAAGAAATGGGATTTTTTCCTACCTATATAATATTTGAAACTTATTTACCAAAATTATTCTAATTTTGTATATTACCCACCTTAAACAAGGATTACTTATAAATTATATACAATCTATTATTAATGCCTTAAATTATGAGATTTAGTTACATCTTTTTCCTTTTTTTCTCTCCTCTCCTCTTTCCTCACTGTTGCCTCTCATCAATTTTTCTTTCTTTCGCCATCACTCTCTCTCACCGTTAACCTCCAGTTTGTCACTGGTTTGCCCTTTTCTTTTTCACATTGCTACCCACTAAGTATGGAACTTTAACAGTGCAAGAATGTTATTGAATTCAAACTTGTGACACTTCGGTTGTATTGTGCTCTCTTGAAAATCGGACTATCCTGCAGTTTGATAGTCTTTTTCAAGAGATGAATTCAGCACCTAGTAAAAAGGTCGTAGGAATTGAAGATTCGAATACTAATCTATCATAAAGCTTTGAAGTCGAATTTGGATTTTTAAAAACCTTTACTTGTTTGGATTGGATGTTGTTGCAAACAATTGGGAATATTGTTTGGAGTTTATATTTCAATTTTGAGGGTGTTTGGTGAAGATTAAACTTAATTTTGACTGAATTTCATATTGAAAGAAGAAGAAGAAGAAGAAGAAGAAGAAGAAGAAGAAGAAGAAGAAGACATGACATACCATATACTTACGAAATTGTAGTAAAGTTGTATTATAATTGTATGTAAATTATATTCTGTTGTAGTTATATATCTTTTTTTTATTTGAATGTTGTATGAAAGTTGAAAAATAGTTGTATAATTTATGAATTGTTGTATAAAATTTGTATTTAAGTTATCAATACTATCTTTTTACCTAAAGTTGTTGATATGTATCAAAATTTGTCCAAAGATTTTACGAGGTTAATAACTATCGTGCGGGACCAGTAAAGTATTCTGCTTCAGTTGATTTGTTAACTTATCCAATACACTAATCTATCACAAATTAAAAAAATATATTTAAATCAGTACTAAAATGGATACATCGTACTTAAAATTGATAAATTGAATATGACCATGTAATTAAGTTAAAACTTGATTAGAAAGGATAATAAAGTTTCATATATAGTATAGGAAGGTAAAAATCCCATAAGAAATTGTCATGTAATAAATGGAGTAATTGTTATTTTTTAATTTGAGAAAGGACCGTAACGTCATGAGCAAATTTTGCAAAATGGGTGCAGGGAGAGTATTTATAGACCAAATCTGATTGTCCAGGTGCAATTTTGGCCCTTTCCAGGTGCAATTTTGGCCCTTTCCGTATTTTAAATTGTTAGATAAAATGGTAGGATTTAAGTACAATGTCATCCAATAAATTTGGTCCTTCAAAGTTAGCTTTGTAAGACAAACAAAAGTGGGACAAAGGAATATATTTTCTAAAGGAAAAAGGATGGATCTTATTCACATTGATCGTTGCCAGGACGTAATCTTGTTTGTTTTCTTGTTGTGAAAGCGTTCTCTTCTTTTCTCATCTTTATAATCCCATCCCCATGTGGCTGGAAATTAAATTTGGATTTGTTTTTCCACCTAAAGGGACGTCTGATCCCGACAGTGCGATTCTCTGACCCCCCAAAAAATGAGATATGTTATAAAATAATAAAAGAAAAAGAAAATATTACAAAGAAATGTAGGGAGAGAGAATTCTTATTGATTTGAGATCAATTACAATGGAATAGAATCCCTATATTTATAGAGAAAAAGTGATTTAGCCGCAAAGTAACAAACCCTAAAATCTCTCTAAAATATACACATTCACATTAAATACAATTCTATTTATAACACTCTCTCTTGAATGTCTATTCAACAGATAATGTATCTCATTAAAACCTTAACTAAAATAAAATTCAGTGGAAAAAAATTCTAGTGAAGGAAAAAGAGTACACATATCTAACAATACACCTTTTAGTTGACTCGTTAAAAACCTTGCAGGAAAACCCAGTGGGACAAAACCTTATAAGGAAAAAAGAGTACAACACGTATTAACTCCCCCTGATAAGACAATCAATTGACATCTTTGAGCCTTTGCATTCTAATCTTGTGCACCATCTTCAAAAGATCGTTAGTAGAGATTTGATAAATAATCAACCATATTAACTTGAATGAATTTGTTTCACCTTGAAATCATCATTCTTGATAGAGATGTATTGTCTTCATATGATCTTGTTGGAATCTCATTTGAATATCTTCACATAGGGGTAAAAACTCTTGCTATCATGTTATCATGCTTATAGTTATAGCATGATACATATGTGCACAAATTGCACTTAGGATATAGTACTTCAGAACCAAGAATTATATATGCTTTAAGCGATTTGAATCCTTGAGGGATTGTCATATAAGTTAAGTCATATAATCCATTTAAATAGACTTTAGATACATATCGAGTTTTCATGTCATATTAGACATATAAGATAAATAAAAGTGATTGCACACATCATTGACTTTATACTTTCAAGTGTTTGAACTGCAGGTCCAAAACTATATGTCTTTCATATGAAACCAATTCTACTTGAATTGTTTCTCCAGACTTAAGATCCTCATATATATTTAGCATTATCATAGATGTAATCGACAAATATTTTATATCGATTCCAATATTTTTTACAAAGACATAATATATAGATCTCTTAATTCATATTTTCAGGTATCTGAACCTTTCCTGAAATTTTATGAAGTGTTATGTCATGTGATCTTCTAGATCACTTGCCTCTTTATTATAATCATCTTGATCATTTGCTCATCTTTATACGCTTTAAGCGTACCATAGATTTGTCCTTATTGGACTTATTCTAATTGGAGCATTTGCAGTGAGAATATAGTTACTTTCTTTGGGTCAGCAAATGTGTCTGGAATGCTTTACAATATATTTGTAGATAAATTACCTTTTTATGAACTTCAAGTTCATATTATCTTATTCGAGGATATAAATGTATAAATGATAATTCATTCCACGTAACTTTTTCTTAACTGTTTATACTGTCTCCCCCTCATGTTAGAAAAACTAACTTGCTTCCTCAACTTTGGAAACCCACCTTTGTGCGTTATGGTATTAGTCAAAATATACATCTCACATCAATAATAATAAGATGGAATTATTTAGTTCCTGACCCTGAACCACTTGTAAGGAGAGATTGTAATATACTTTAGTATATAACGTATATCAAACTGATATAGATAACTTTATTATCATAAGCAATATCTTAGCTATTAGGTGGATGCATCAACAAATCATTTTGCTAAACCAACTATGATGTAAACCAACTTATCAAGATGAATTGTTTTGGATAGAAAATCTGGAAATTATGCTCTAAATTAAATTATTGAGCAGTTACCTCGCAAACACCAGGTAGCAGGTTAATAATAATCGCACATGTAACCATCTCATAGATGCATCTTTATAAAGGTTTACATGGCATGTGAATGGCCCCATATTCACCTTTGATAAATTCTAAAATTCAAGGGATTCAATCCCAATTTTAGTTGGTATAATAATCGCGAGAACAAGCAACACAAGAGAATTCATGAAAAATCTTCTTCAACACTTATCCATGTGAATTCTCATTTATTTTGCACATCATACTTAAATAGAGATTGCTCAATAGGCTATACTTGATAAAATTATCTGTATTAGTAAACTTCAGGTTTACATCATGACGTATGCAATTATCAATAAACTCCAAGTTTATTATGATATGGATTTTCATATCAATAAACTTCTACCTTATTGTGGCATATTTTATTTGTGTAATACAAATAGGAGAATAAAGTGGGTAGCTTTTCACATACATATTACCCCGCTACAAGTTGTAGTAATATAAGATATTAAATCTTTCCTTCAATTTATAGTCTCAATATAACCAACCGCTTTCACGAATACTTTAGAAACTCAATAACTTTCGTTGAGACTTAGTACGATACAATACCTTAATGATAATAAATTTATTTCTCCAAAATAGTACAATTGGCTCTTCCAAAGTTCTCAATTAATTTTGTACTGCCACATATTCATCAACATCCATATGATGAATATTTCTCTTAAAGAGAAAGTTATACCATTATGGTTATGGTCAAAATTATATGCAAGATCTGCATTAATGTTGTCCTTTAATAATCACATTGCTAAAATATTTTGGCATACAATAGGTACGTGACCAATGACCATTCATGCCATAATAATGAAATTATTTTCTTATTTTATCTCAAACCTCTTTGTAGAGGTTATTGTGGTATATTCACTACCACTAGAAGGTTCATATTCTTCCAAGAATGAATATGTATTCATAAATCACATATTGTCGCATTCACTTCAGGAATGGAACATAATAATCCATGCATACTTTATAAAATCTCATGTCATATCAATGGCAAACGTCACTTTCACAAAGTGAAGGATTATTTTGAGAACCATTATTGTTCTCATTATCACAATGATGGCGATTATAATTTCGTCCATTACCACGTCCACATCCATTCATACCTCCGCGTTAACATCATATCTTATTGTAAACTTATGGGACGGGTTTCCACTATTGGTGGAGATTGAATTTAATTTGCATATACGAACTTTCATTAACTTAACTTAATCAAATAAAAAGTATCAAGCAAATATAAAAAAATACATAATTAATTAAAAGCTACGTGTCCTTTGTGATAATTAATCCACTTTAAGATGGAAGAGATATGTGATAAAATAGAAAGAAAAAATATGTGCTCTCTCAAAAATCTTCACTTCGTGTTTCTTAGAGCCCGTTTGGACATGAGAAATTTTTTTCTTTTTTCAAAAAAAATTTAATTTTTTCGAAATCAGCGTTTGTTCATAAAATTTTCAATTTTCACTTGAAAATGTATTTTGGAATTTTTCGAAATTTTGAAAAATTCCAAAAAGCTATTTTTCAAAATTTTCACACACATTACTTATATAACTTCAAAAATAATTCTAATTTTCAAATACCATTTTCACTTGAAAAAATTTTCCATTTCTTTTTGGAATTTTACAATTCTTATGTCCAAACACCCACTTAATATTATCACATAGGAACATAATAATTGTTATAGGAAAAATATTTATTGTTCTTTACACCAAAAATCCTTACATGACTTGATGAACTTTCAAGAAAAACTTTTCCGTAAAGCAATTTTGTTCATGTATGGAAACATAAATAGCAAAGTGAAAGAAACTTGAAAATTGATTAAGAAAGGCTAACCGTGATGGGCGAATATATGCTGGTATTGTACACCTTATAACAGGTCATCGTTCTTACCATATTATTAATATTAAATGACGCTACTGATGCTGGCAACATCATAACAACTCAGTTGGCTAGAACTTCGTGCTGATAACATATTATAAAATAATAATAATAAAAAAAAATATTGCAAAGAAAAGTAGGGAGAGAGAATTCTTATTGATTTGGGATCAATTATAATGGAATAGAACCCCTCTATTTATAGGAAAAAAGTGACTTAGCCACAAAGTAACAAACCCTAAAATCTTTCTAAAATATAGACGTTCACCTTAAATACAATTCTATTTATAACAAGATATTAGCATTAAATTATAAAAATATATTGAAAACTAATAGGAGTAGTTGGATGTTGAAATAGAAATGAATTAGATCTTGCAAATTCTCAGCTACCAAACCCTATGATTTTAATGCACATTAGCCCATCCACCTGCACGCAGACTTTATCCATTCGTATTAAACATGGGGTATAGGACTGCTATAGGTTTCAACTTGTTCTATTTTGAGGGCTGTGTAATTAATTGTACCTGCATGAAATTAAAGTTGCATTCAGTTTCAGATATTACAATCCTATCTTACACTATTTAAGTGTTGACTTATAATCCTCCATTGCTATTTAAGGTCTAGCCTACTCCAAATTGGGAGGGGGAAAACAAAACAAAAAATAGAATTTTCTCATCTTTACAAAAAAGTTCCCTTCCTTCCGGTCCAATTTAATTGATATTTTGGTCTTTTTTTGTAGTCCATCGTATATTTGATTTTTTCAGATATTAAGAAGAAATTAACTTCTTTTTTCCAAAATTACCCTTGAAGTAAAGAGCCTAAGAGTATTTGTTAAAATATTTCCGCCGTCACTATAGCAGCGAACAGTGCCAAACAGTACCGTGAACAGTGACTTCGTCACTGTTCATCGCGAAAAAGCTGGAGCTTTAGGCTTCAATGGCCACAATGGCCGGCGACCAGATAGATTTTTCGGCGGGTCTGCCCTTCCCCAGTGTTGCACAACAACATAAAACAACTAACGCCAACCCAGCCCCTCTAGATTACTCTAAGATTTTGAAACCAAATTCTTTAAATCCTCCAGCGATGGCTACTGCTGCAGCTTCAATTCAACCCATTCTACTGCGACGAGCAGTGTATTTGAAAGGCCAACCAATGGTTAAATTCACAGAGGCATAAGTAGATAGAATGAACGTGATTGAAGGCCTCCAATATGATATCGTTGGCAAGCTTTCATATGGTTCTCCGGAGATTCACGAGCTTCGCCGAATAATTCCAACTCAATGTGGTATCAAAGGTGAGTGTAATATCGGATTCCTTAGAGATCGTCATGTGTTAATTAGATTAACTCTATGGCAAGATTTCTTCGATTTCACATCGAAGAGTACGTACTACATCAAAGCCAAAGATGGGTACGAATACCAATTGCGTACTCTTATCTACGATGCAAAATTAAGGCGGGTGAAGAAACTCCGATGGCGATGGCGTGGATTTCTTTTCCTGGACTGCTTCCTACCTTTTTTGTAAAGGAAACTCTGTTTTCTTTGGCTACAGCTATGGGAAGGCCAGTGTGTCTTGACGCGGCAACTACAAATAAAACTAGGCCGAGTTGCGCAAGAGTAAAAGTTCTTGTCGATTTGTTGGCCGAACTACCTAAAAAGGTGCGATTGGATATTGATGATGAAGCTTCTGGTGGTGTTCGAACAGAATGGGTGAGAATTCAGTATGACATGCTACCAAAATATTGTAAGGAGTATAAACTACAAGGACATGATGAAATTGAATGTTGGCATTTGCACCCCGAGCTTATTGAGAATCGAAGCAGCAAGAAAAGGAATGATCTTGCTGAGTTGAACAACTGAAATTCTGCTACTGATGAACAAGAAAAAACCAAAAATCACATTACCCCTTTAATGATTCTCACGAGTGAAAAAGTAGTCGGGAACGTAGGTGCACAGTGGAAGGAAGTTCGGGATAATCGAGGAACAAACAAAAATAACAAAACCCAGGTACAAGGGCAAAGTGAAAATGCAATCATGCCAGTGAATGCTGGTGTACAGCAGGTGCACAATAACTTTGCACTGATAGAGGTCGAAGAAGATCAGACAAACAAGGTTCAAACAAGGAATAAATTTGCAGCATTAGAGGAGGAACAAAGTGATATAAATGAGAACAACCAACTGGTTTTGGTGGGGGAAAAATCACTCTTCAGTTCTAAAGATGGTCCTACTCCTTCTGGGATTCAGTCCACAATCGACTGGGTTCATAGAAGGTTTGGGACTAGCAAAAAGGAGCTAAAACAACTCAATGTGATCACAAACCAATCTTGTCATGCGATTCCATCTCAAACTTTTAAAGATTCTGGGCAGATGGAGGATCTTGATGAGGTAAACTCTACAAAGGTCTTATGGAGCGATGCAGTTGAGGTTAAGAATGATCAGCTGGGCAAAACAAAGACAATAGAAGACAAGGTGAAGAAGGACAACAATTCAAGCTCACCTGCGATAGGCTGGCGACGCCAGACCTAAAGTCAGGCTCACTGAGCGATAGGCTGGCGACGCTAGGCCTAAAGCCAGACTCACCTGGCGATAGGCTAGCGATGCCAGGCCTAAAGCCAGGCTTACCTGGCGATAAGGCTGGCAAGTGGGCCGGTCCCGGGCCTAAACGGGCCAAGTGGGCCGGTCCAAACTGTCTCGGACCCGGTCCCAAATTAAACGGGCCTGGGGCCAAACAGGCCCGGGCCTAAACGGGCTTTTTGTATGGAATGGCTCGGGACCTGGACCGTTTGGTCTCGGGCTAAACGGTCCCGGTCCACGGGCCAAACGGGCTAAGTGGGCTAAGTGGGCCCAACATATATTTAAAAAAACAAAATTAAATAGATATTAGAGACAAAAGGATGTTAAAAATAATATCTAAGGCAATGCTTTGTAAATTTTATTTAACATCCTAAATTTTAATTTTCAATATTTAATATCGAATATATATAGTATATAAGATGTATATATAGTATATCGATATAAGATGTATATATATATATATATATATATATAAGCTATATTCGATAAGCTATATATACATCTTATATACTATATATAAGATGTATATATAGTATAGTATATATAATATATATACAGTATAATATATATATAAGATGTATATATATATATATAAAAACTATATATATATATAAGCTATATTCGATAAGCTATATATACATCTTATATACTATATATAAGAT